>OVAX01002579.1:0-28036 GCA_900406405.1 Lepidium africanum | reverse complement strand
TCATGTCAACTCTATTATACATACTTTAACTCTACTAAGATATGATTAACTCTATCACGTTGCACTCAATTAGTTTAGTAGAGTTGGTCAATGCGGTACCGCTTACGTGGCAAGTTTCATTAATGGCAGTTTCGTAATTACGTTTTTGTTTATTCATTAAAGAAAAAGCAAAATGGTATTTATAGAATTAAAAAAACTATTCTAGTAATTTTCAAAGAGTTTGATCTATTTAAATAATTAAATCTTAATTTGGCTCTAATCTAGCAATTCATCCTTTCTACAATAAAAAGTTACAATGCAATGAATTAACACACAATCATAGAATATATTTTTTCAAATTGTTAATATTACATAGATCCAATTGCTATAGACTGAACCGAGAATATAAGTAAAATCGATCTACTGCTCATTTCGTAATTTCAAAATTGTAATTTAGGGCTCCTGGTCAAGCATAATGTGACTATATATATTAATAGAAAGTGGTCGTGTGAGAGAATAGTTTAGTCGCTTCACTTTCCTTGGCCCCAATAGAATATTCTAGAAAAACCTTTGACGAAACCCTGACAGTTATGGCTATGGCGTCTGCTAAAACTCAAGGCGTTTTTCCCGATGACCTGAACTATGAACTATGGGCTCCAACCGCGAAAGCTACATTGCTGGAGAAAGGACTTTGGGATGTTGTCGAAAATGGAGTCCCGCCGGACCCGTCGAAGATTCCAGAAATAGCAGCGAAGATTCAACCCGAAGAACTTTCAAAGTGGAGAGATCTCGTGGCGAAAAACATAAAAGCGCTCCAGATTTTGCAATCTTCTCTCACAGATTCTGCTTTCAGGAAGACTCTCTCGGCTTCTTCGGCCAAAGAGGTTTGGGATTTGCTTCAAAAAGGTAACGAAGAGGCAACGCCACAGAGGTTAGAGAAGGAACTTGAAGGACTGAGTATGAATGAAGGAGAAGCGATCAATTCTTACCTAGATAGTCATGGAAATCGTTGAGCAGTTGCGTCGTTTGAAAATTGAGAAATCTGATTATCATGTTATTAAGAAGGTGTTGGCCACGCTCTCAGAGCCATATGATGGTGTAGCTCCGGTATTGGAGGATCTCATGGATCTGAAGAATATGAGTTTTCAAAGTCTTGTCGATTTTATAGATATGTATGATTCAGTAACAGATGAATTCATCCATCTAATGTTGGAGTCTAATAGGCAGAGAGCCATGGGTGTGAAGAGGTGTAGCTTGTGCAATAAGAACGATCACAAACGAGAACACTGTTACTCCAGGCACAATAAACTGAAGGGAAAGTGTTTTCAGTGTGGAGAACGAGGGCATAAAGCAAAAGGCTGCAATAAAGTGGCGGTGACAGAAGCTCAGATAGATGAGGAGGAAGAAGAAATCTCAGCTGATTATCTACTCTTAGCGGCAAAACATTTGGATGGTTTCGCATATGATGAGGGTATGTGGATGATATATGGCGATGCTTCGAATCACATGACTCCATACGATAAGCTCTTCGCCTCTCTAGACGATCAGTAATGTGCTGTTTGTTCTTGGGCTCAATAGAAATGTGTTGAGTGTTAGTCAGATGGAATCAAGAGGCTGTTCATTCGTATCAGGAGCAAGAGGCGAATGCATTGTTCTCGATCGGACTGGGAAAGAATTTGGGGATACTACGCTGGATGAAAGAGGCTTGTCATTGCTTTTGCAGGTCATTCAAGGTAATGCTACTTCTTAATTAGCTCGGCCTTTCACTTTGGTACTAAACTCTCAACTCGTAAACTCTGGTTTGTTTAGTTTGTGTTTTTTCTCTTAATTCTGTTTTTGTTGTTTATTTCATATTTTGTTACTGCTGTATGAATTTATCTTGTGGTCTTTTTACCTAGTAGGCATGGTCTTAATCTAGTTTCTAAAAGCTATTCTTGTTTGATTATGCATGTGTTTGATCAAATGTGCCGCGACTTTTAGCATATTCAATCTTGTTTGCAAAACGTCGAAATGACTTTGTTTTTATTTTTTCAAAGGTCACGTTTCTATTGTTAGACCAATTCAATGCTTTAAGCAGAGGAAAACATTATAATGCTAAGTTTTTGTAGTTAACCAAAGTCTCGAGGTCTGTTAGATCAAAACTTAACAACAATCATTCAGATGCATCGGCCCTAATATTAGCGTGACTAGAACTTTTAATCTAAACCATCAATAATTTCACAAATATTAATCATCGCTGGAGGGAAGCTGGCGTGTGATGTACGGTTAATCACATAACCGGATGATCCGACTTGATTGAATTAAATTTGATTTCCCTAACAAATATGTCACCCATTTATATCCAACCAGAACTGATTTCAAAAAGCCGTATTAACCAAATTCAAGAGCATATCTAATCTCATATGGGAAACTGAGGCGAATACATGACCAAACTCACTTATTAGGCTGATATATATTATCCATATGCGTTAAACCGAACAAGAATAAAATTAACACCGAGACCAGTTCTCATTTAATAACTTTATATAAATAGAAAGTGTTCGGGTTAGGGAATAGTTTATTCGCTTTCCTTGCGCCAAGAGTTAACATTGTAGGAATGGCGTGTGCAGGAAGTACAATCACAACCAAGAAAATTGTTATTATATATTTCCCATCCGTTGTCATAAATAATGCACAGAAGTTATCGTCCTTTGGGCCTAATTATGTTGCATCAGCCCATAAAATTTTAGACATCATGTAAAATCCAGTATTTGTAAACGTTATACGAAATGAAATAATGCAATTCAGTTTTCTCGCGTTATCGACGACCATAATTGTTCAATAAAAGTCAAAAGATTACGTTGAAATTGGTATTTAATGATATAATACGTTATGCTGAGTTGTTTGTTTTTTTGCCAACTACGTTATGCTGAGTTGTTATGCATCTTCGAAAATTAAAGCTAGCGAAGACCAAATTTGAAGATGAAGTTATGTTTTTTAGTTTTTATATATATTAAATTTTAAAACTAAAGCAACTCCAGGTCAACCAATAGGGATAGTTCATAATAAACCTAGATTAAAAAATATTTATTTTAGAAATATTTTGAGTTTATAGTTTCTAAACAAAATTTATGTAGATTAATCAACAGGACCGTGGATAACCACGTATGAAATAAGATCTGTTACAAAGTCCAAAAAAATGAAAGACCCATTATAAAAATCATTACTTTTTTAAAAATGTTAATATTTTTTTAGACATATATCATATTACCAAAAAAAATATATATTCTCACACCATATTGTTTTTTAATTACAAATTTTTTTTCTCACACTATACTATTGTTTTTTTAAAAAACTTTTCTTTTCTCTTAGTGAAACTTAGAGCTCGAAATATTTTTCAATCAGTCTGGCAAAGACAGTTTTGTTTTATCAGCACATAGCCTTTAATTTTGTCGAGAAGGCCTACTAATCAAACTAGTAAAAATACATATCCATTTATTTTGTCATATTATAAATCATATCCATTTAATTTTAAGAAAAAATACAAGCACTTTAAAGCATAAATCTTGGTACAAAAACAAACTCAGTCCAACAGAACATCACCCTCAAGCTCTTTAAAATTCCATCAGCGAGCATATTCACCACTAAAAGAGAAAACAAACAATTTGAATTGATCAAATGTACACTAAAGCCATAGTTACTGGTATCTTGGTTGCAACAGTACTAGCGTGTTGGAATGAAGCCGCAAATGCCAAAACTCAGACGCTTTTTCCGGCCATTCTAATATTCGGCGACTCAACCGTAGATACAGGCAACAACAACTACTATTCACAAGCCGTTTTCAAGGCTCAGCATCTCCCTTACGGCGTTGATCTTCCGGGCCTCGAAGCTAACGGAAGATTCTCTAACGGAAAGCTTATCTCTGACGTCATCTCCACCAAACTCAACATCAAAGAGTTTGTTCCTCCGTTTCTACAACCAAACATTTCCGACCAAGACATTGTCACTGGTGTCTGTTTTGCTTCCGCTGGTGCGGGTTACGATGACAGGACTTCACTATCGAGTCAAGCAATCCCGGTCTCACAACAACCAAACATGTTCAAGAAATACATTGCTCGTCTCAAAGGTATCGTAGGAGAC
Source organism: Lepidium africanum (assembly GCA_900406405.1). Taxonomy (NCBI): domain Eukaryota; kingdom Viridiplantae; phylum Streptophyta; class Magnoliopsida; order Brassicales; family Brassicaceae; genus Lepidium; species Lepidium africanum. The sequence continues at coordinate 23,938 of OVAX01002579.1, read as the reverse complement.
AAGAAAGCGATCGAAATTATTAACAATGCTTTAGTGGTCATAAGCGCAGGTCCTAATGATTTCATCTTGAACTTTTACGATATCCCCACGAGACGTAGTGAGTATCCTCAGATCGCTAATTACCAGGACTTTGTGCTCAAGAGGCTTGAGGGTTTTGTTAGAGTAATGTCTCATCAGAGAGTTCTTCGGTCTTGTTATATCTTTAATATGTGTATCGTTGTATTTCTCTAATTTCTTTTTTTTGTGATCTATAGGAGCTTTATGATCTCGGCTGCCGCAGAATTTTGGTCGGAGGGCTGCCACCGATGGGGTGTTTACCGATCCAAATGACCACTAAATCTCAAAACGGTATGAACAGAACATGCTTGGAAGAAGAGAACACAGATTCCGTCTTGTACAATCAAAAACTTAATAAGCAATTGCAACAAATAGAAGCGTCTCTCCCAGGAAGCAAGTTCCATTACGCCAACGTCTATGACCCTGTGATGGACATGATCCAGAACCCTAGCAAATATGGTACATACGATTCTTTCTTGTTCTACAAGTAATCCAATTCTCTTCTTCTAAATTTTGCGCTTTATAAATTCGTGATCGTAATAATGAGAACAGGGTTCAAGGAGACGAAGAAAGGATGTTGCGGAACAGGATACATGGAAACGAGCTTCATGTGCAACTCCATGTCAAAGACATGTCCGAATCATTCGGATCACTTGTTTTGGGACTCCATTCATCCTTCCGAAGCTTCTTACAATTACCTTGGAACCTTCATAGATGCTCAGATCCAAGAGTGGCTTAAGGCTTAAGATATACGACTTTACGAAATTAATCAATTGAACAATGTATCTGGGAATTGACCACGACGCATCTATGAACGTTAACTAAATATAGCTTATGAGCTAAATTAGCCAGAAAGTCTGGAACATTAATTAGAAAAAAACAACGATGTGACGACAAAAATTCATAAAACTATTAGAGTACTCGCTTATATATTACAGAAATCATGATTTATTTCTGTAACACTTTATTTCTTATAGTAACATTAAACGACTCAAATTTATTTTCCAGGACGTTATGAACCGAATTATCATACACTGAAAGCAAAAATTCGAATATGGAGCTCAGTTGTTTGCGAAAGTTGAGCTCTCAGTTTTTAAGTCATATTCTTCTTAGATATATATATATATATATATATATATAATACTATTAAAAGATCGAGAATGGCTTTAAGACTTTAACTACAAAGTTGTAAGCAATTATAAATTATTAGATATGAACCTGTCTGATTTACGAGGTTTTGCGAAATTGTTTTGAGATATACATAATATTTTAAATAATATTTTTAGAACTTATATATAATTTCAAAAAAAGTAATTAGAAAGTAATATAAAAACTATAAATTAAACTATTATTTACATATCTCAAATTATAGTTTAGACCAATTAATAACTGTGATTAATCTTAGTACATATTTCTTTTGCTGAAATTTATTATTTAGAACTATACTAAAGATAAGAGAAGTTATATATTTTAAAAATATATTTAATAATTGAGTTTGTAAATCATAATCATATATATATAATTTATTTTAATTCCATTTTACTCTTTTTTGTGATATTTTAGGTAATTTTAAGAATTTATTTTTGAAATAATTATATATTTTATTTTATTTTATTCTGAAATTGTACCAAATAACCAAATCATGTCATTCTTCTCAAATCTAAACTCTTCCCTATCTCTACTTCATTGTCATTTACTCTTCTAATCTTGCCCATCTCTTTTGTTTTCCTTTGCTGCAACTATTTTCTCTCTCCTAAACCATGTCCGTCTTCGTTTTCAAACCATTTACTCATTTCATTGTTAGTTTATTTTTAAACCATATGTGTTTGTTCTTCTTCCACTTCCACATATTCCAACGAAGTGTACTAATTGATGTATTATAGACGGACACATGCACATTTATGAATCTATCAAATGCTTTAATGATTTTTTTCTTCATATCTCAGTGACAGACATATACATTTATACGTAATCAATCTTATTTGTTATATGCATCATGGACATAGACATACATATACATTCAATGTCGTATTCTGTCTATATGGACATGATTCTCTTATGAATCCACTACATTTCGTATATGGACGTGGACATATGTTTCCTATTAAAAATATTATTTTGTTATATGTGTAATGGACAAAGACAAAATTATACAATCCTTCGTTTTATGTTTATATAGACATTACATCTCTTAAATATACATGGACATAATTACAAGAAACAATGTTGATAATGGGCTGATGTTCCAGATCCCCCAAGAACTATCATATCGTATCCATTCCCCCTGAACTATCATATCGTATCCATTCCCCCTAAACTATCGGGCTCTATATAATTGCACCTAATTGGAAGTATGAAAACCAATTCCCCCCCCCCCTCATTCCAAGTTTGGACATTTATTTAAACCTAATTACAAGTTTTAAAACGTATTGCACTCTCGATCAAATTGGGATTTGGTTTACTATAGACCATAATTAGTAATCGGCCACTAATGTTTTATTTAACCGAAACAAACCTAAGTTATGCCCGATTAATGATTTAACCCACCTGATTAATGACTAAACCCACCTGATTAAATACTAAACCTAACCATCATACTTACTCATCGCGAAGAGTAAGAAAATAAAAATTCCCAAATTCTCTGTAACCCTAATCGCGATTACAGAGAGAAATTGAAAGTTCAAACCAAACCTTCTCTTCTATTGGGTTTGGATCTGCAACACGAGACTCAACAATGTTTATTGTTGAGAATTCAAGAAGAGAAGAACATTGTTCGAGCAGTGATGATGAAGTTAGTGAAGATGAGTTCCGTGAGATGAATCAACTTGAGTTAGAGCGTATCTATTAGGAAGTGGAGTTATTTGTTGATGAGCCAGGAATCCACCACGATGAATACCCAGACACAGACGACGACAAGGGAATGAATATATGAAGAAGAAACATTCTGAGAGGCATAAAATGAGGCGTGGAAAAGGTAATCTAGACAAAGGTCAGACATTCTTTAGTGGCATCGCCTTCAAAGATGTTGTTCTAGACCACACCTTAAAGTTTCACCAGAATATCAAATAGTCTAGGTATGATAAAACAAAGATTTTGTTTATTTGCATAGGTTCTGGTTGCAATTGGCGAGTATATTGCTCAGTTAGAAGTGATTCAGATAAATGGGTGATTAGAAGCAATGTAGAGGAGCATAGATGTTATGTCAGTGGGCTGATATACATGCATTTTACCCCATTCTAACTGCATAATTCACATCTGTTTGCATTCATTCTCATTGCATATTCAACATTCTAGAGTCCCATTAGGATCATTTTTGCATACACATTACATTTGGAGCGTCTCAAGTACTTTTGAGCATATTGAAGCATTCTGGAGTGAAATTGGCATGAAGACTGCAAGGATGAGCCTAAGATGAATTGCTTAAACTGAAGACCTTGAAAACTGATGATTGCACAAGCCAAATTTGTCCAACTTGTCAGTCAGACTCGACATGTACCAACGAGTGGAGCATAATGACCAAGCTAGAAACACGAATTTTGGAGTACTCGACACTCAGACTCGCCATGACACTGGCGAGCTGAGATTTTTGATGATTGACTGAAGCTAAATGCTGAACTCGCCAGTATCAACTCTCCAGTGAGCCCTGAAGCAGCATCAACCGACTTCATTAGTTTGACCGACTTTACCTGATGCTGACTCAGACTAGGGTTTTTTATGTTTGGGGATCTATAAATACCTCTTTAGCGAAAAAACGCTGTAGTTTTTACTCTTTTTGGCATAGATCTGAAACAGTTTTTCATTACCTTTGTGATTGTTCTTTACTTCTTTCATGAAATTCTTTGATCTTTGTTGAATCTCGAATTTGGTTAGTTTGATTTCGTTTTCATCTTTGTTTTTTTAGTCTTTCATTATGCCTTTCGTTTCTATGATTGATTTTGAGCTTGTCACCATGCTTAATGAGTAGTTTGCATAGGGTTTTGTGAGGAGATGGAATATATCTAGGTCTGATCATAGGTTTCATTCTTGTTTGCTTGAATTCTGTCATAGGTCTTGCTAGATTGAATAGTCTTAGGGCTTGTTTCAACCTGATCACTTGAAATTTGATTCGCAGCTGTTATGCCTAAAAGGTGCTTGATAATATGCTAGACTTAGGTTCGATCTAGGATTGATGGTTCTGACCCAAGAGATTGGTCGTTCAGAGCGTCAGTTGGTCTTGTAAGATTGTTTCTTTATGCCAGACTGAGCGTGTAATCGCCAAGAGATTTGGGTTAGGTCACGCTCAGGCTGAGATTTCTTGACCATGAGTATGACTTAATTGTTTATATTTGAATCCTTAGCCTTAGACTTGCTTAATAGGTTGCTAGATGAGATCTGAAACCCATGGTTAAGCTTAGATCATTGACTCCACTCTCCTCATGAACCCGTTTTTATCAGTTATTGCTTCCAGTTCATCACTCTGTTTTGTCTTAGTTTCTCTGTTCTCAGCACTCTGTTTTTAGCTTACTATTTAGTCTTCCTACTCTGTTTTTCAGTATTGATACTCTGTTTTTCATCATGTTAGTTGATTATGACAGAATCACCACTGCTGCTTGATTTAGCTTGAATTAGATATCCTCCCATACCCTTAGTGATAACAACACACTTTGGTTTGATACCTATTGTACTGCAATAGATTTGATAACATAGGTGTAAAATCTTGTTATCATGGGCGTTGTGAAATGTTAAAGGTCCCAGTTCTTGCTTCATTGTTCTTAGATAAAATCCGCAGTGAACCAGAATATTTCATGCCAATGAAAATTGAGCAACTAGTTTTTGAGAAATGGGCAATTCACGTGTTTAGGCCTCAATGTCAAGCTGCAAGGAATAAGGCATTGAGATTGATTGAAAAGGAATATGACAGGCAATTTGAATGGATAAGAGACTACAGTGCGGAGTTGTTGTGGTCAAATCCTAATTCGAGTGTAGCTATTAAAATTGTAACAAATGTAGTGGGTTAAATGAATTCAACAGATTTTATGTTTGCTTTGACATTTTAAAGAAAACTTGGAAAGAAAACTGTAGGCCTATCTTGGGTGTAGATTCTTGTTTTATCAGGTTGAAAACAAAAGGTCAAATTCTTGTTGCTTTAAGAAGAGATGCAAACAATGCTATTTACCCTGTAGAATGGTCTAATGTTCAAGTTGAGATCACAATGAATTGGACTTTGTTTCTAAACAAGATCAGAGAACACTTATTTTTTGCAGATGGTGATGGTTGTTTCTTGGTATCAGATCGACAAAAGGTTGTGTTTAGCTCCCATTTTATTCTGTTTACACGTTATCTGCTGCAACATCTGATTGTGCTCATTTATTTTTGCAGGGTTTGATTAGAGCGGCTGAGACAGTTCTTCCTAAGATGGAGCACATGCCATGTGTTAGGCACATCTATGCAAATCTCAAAGACAAACATAAGAAGAAAACTCAGACGAAGCCCTTTATTTGAAACCTTGAGTGGAGTTACAACGAAGCTGAGTACAGAATTAACTTAGGTCGCTGCGAGGATATGATGAAGATGTTTCAACCACACTATGGATATGAATCCACAGTCTTGGTGCAGGGCATTCTTCAAGATAGGAAACTACTGTGAAGACATGAAAATTAACTCCACAGAGTCATTCAATAGCAGCATCGTGAATGCTAGAGAAAAGCCGATTATACCAATGCTTGAGATGATGGCTCAGCTGGCGATGGTAAGAATCAAGAAAAGATCTGATGTGTCGACACATCACACTGGAATCTGCACTCCATATGTTGAAGATATGTTAACAAGAACTCATGAACTTTTAACATATTTCATAGTCTACAGTAGTACTAATTCTATGTACCAAGTTGTGGCAGATGGGTGTTCTTACCGTGTTCATTTGGAGAGGAAGACATGTAGCTATAGAAAATGGGATCTTATCGGAGTGCCATGTGAGCATGGATATGTAGTGATAATCAACAAGAATCTAAAGGTTGAAGATTTTGTGAGTTCATGGTTCCACACAACCACTTGGAGGAAAACGTATGAAGAAGGCATCAAACCTATAAAGGGAACAAAGTTTTGGCTTGTTGGTGAAGGTGCAGATATTATCAGCCACCTAGGCCTCCACAACCCGGTCGGAAGAAGACGAGTAAGAAAGACAAGAGGAATAAAGGAAAGGGAGAATCACCTGTCAAGAAGAGTACTGAGAAGAAACGTATCATGCACTGCAGGATCTGTGGGAGTGCAAATCATAACCGTCGAGGACATAACAAGAAACAAAAGGTTAGTTGTATATTGTAGTCATTTTGAGTACCTTACTTCCAAGTGCTTATCGATTTGTGTTGACAGCTAACACAACGAGAGAGCTCTGCGGGTGTAATGACTTAAGTTGAAGATTCACAAGGTGTAATGACACAAGTGTAACTGATTGTGAAGGTTCACAAGGCAGAAGCTTTTGGAAAATCGGATGTGTTTGGAAATCTTAGTATCATTTTTTAGATCTTTGGAACAAAACTATCGAATGTGTTTTGAGCTTTTAGTCTCAGTTTTTTAGCTCTTTAGTTTCATTTTTGGTAGAGCTAATACAATCGGATGTGATTTTGTCTGTAATATTTCAGTACTTTATTATGAATGAATATGGTGTTTGCTTTTCAATGGAAACATTGCTTAATTCAAGGTCATTTATTCCATGTGCATCATGCTTTGTATTTACTTAATTCAAGGTCATTTGTTCTATGTGCATCGTGCTTTGAAATCACAGTCTTTTAATTGTGAAATTGCAGTCTTGTAGCGCCAGTCAACCTCAAAGCAACCGCTCAAAACCTAGGAACAGTAGACTCGGAGATAACATTCATAGCAAAGGATGTTGAAGGAGTGTGCTTTCCACATAACGACCCGCTAGTCGTAAAACTCCGAGTTACCGACTGCGATGTATCTCGGATACTTATCGATACTAAAATTTCAGTGGATTTAATTTTCAAGAAGATGCTGGATAGGATGGAACTAGCAGACAGCCGACTTAAACCAGTTGATAGAACGCTGACTGCATTCGATATAAGCACAATCAATACGATAGGAACAGTCAAACTAGAAATCCAAGTTACCGGAATAACAAGGTGGATCAAACTCTTAGTGGTAGACAAACCACCAATTTACAACATGATCTTGGGAACACCGTGGATTCACGCAATGAAAGCTATTCCGTCAAGCTATCATCAATGCGTAAAAATCCCAACTACCAAAGGAGTTTAACACTTTGAGGAGATCAGAAGTTGTCTTGAACTTGTTTCATTGCCAAGTTGAAACTACGAAATAAGTCATGTATGATCATAGTGTCAGTCAGCGGCCAAGCAATCTTGGAACCTCCCACTCCCAAGAAGCCTAATTAGTCAACTATTGAACTCATTAACATCGACTTAACAAACTCGTCAAAGTGTGTAAACATTGGAGTCAATTTGAGCAAACCAATCCGAGAGAAGTTGATTCAACTTCTGGAACAAAACGTAATGACATTTGCATGGATAGTCAAAGACATGCCTGTAATTAACCCGAAAATCGCAAGTCACAGATTGAATATTGATCCAACATATAAACCAATCAAGCAGAAAAGACAAAAGTTAGGTCCCAAGAGGACAAAAGCCGTGATAGACGAAGTCAAGAAACTAATTGATGCAGGATCCATTATCGAAGTACAATATCTAGAGTGGTTAGCTAACCCGGTTGTAGTCCCAAAGAAAAACAGAAAGTGGCGAATTTGCGTGGATTTTACCGACTTGAATAAAGCTTTCCCAAAGGATAGCTTCCCTTTACCTGAATTGTTGAGGCATTAGCATGAAACGAGCTTCTCTCATTTATGGACGCGTTCTCGGGATACAATCAGATCATGATGCATTTCGACGACATGGAAAAGACTTTGTTTATAACAGAACGAGGAACGTATTGCTACAAAGTCATGCCATTCGGATTGAAAAATGCAGGAGCGACATACCAATGTCTGGTAAACAAGATGTTTGCAGACCAACTTGGACAAACAATGGAAGTATACATAGACGACATGTTGGTCAAGTCGCAAAAGGCCAAAGATCATGTAGATCACTTAGCGCGCTATTTTAAAACTCTGAATGAGTATCAGATAAAACTCAATCCGGCAAAGTGCACCTTTGGAGTAACCTTAGAAGAATTTCTCGGTTACGTAGTCACCCAAAGAGGAATTGAAGCGAATCCAAAACAAATCAAGGCGATCCAAAAATAGCCTTCACCAAAGAACAAACGAGAAGTACAACGGTTAACTGGCTGAATTGCTGCGGTGAACCGATTTATCTCTCGATCAACAAACAAATATCTTCCGTTTTATCAACTATTACGCGGAAACAAAGACTTCAAGTGTGATGAAGAGTGCGAAAATACTTTTTCTGAGTTAAAAAAATATCTGTCAACTCCACCAATTTTGGCAAAACCCGGAGACGAAGAACCAGTTTACTTGTATATTACGATCTTGGTATCGGCGGTAAGCAGTATACTTGTTTGGGAAGATAGAGGAACTCAGCATCCGATATTTTACACCAGCAAATCTTTTAACGGAGTAGAGTCTTGTTACCCAATTACAGAGAAACTATAATTGGCAGTTGTTACCTCGGCACGGAAGTTAAGACTATACTTTCGATCTCACACCATTATCATACACAGCCTAAACCAATCCAAAAGATTAACTAAGTGGGCTATTGAGCTAAGTGAGTACGACATCGAGTTCAAAGGAAGAACTAACACGAAATCACAAGTGTTAGTCGACTTCCTAATTGAGCTATCTCCATACTTAGAACCTTTGGAGTCAGACAAAGTTCTTCAAACCTAGAAACTTTATGTTGATGGATCATCTTCTCAACATGGCTCCGGCATTGGAATCTGACTAGAAAGTCCAATCGGAGAAGCCTTAGAACAGTCTTTCCGACTGCCTTCCCAGCTTCAAATAATGAAGCCGAGTACGAAGCATTGATCGCAGGAATCCGATTAGGCAAAGATATCGAAGCAACTGAAGTCGAGTGTTATTGTGATTCCCAATGGTAGTCAACGGAGGCTATGATACAAAGAATGACCTAATGGAAGCATACCTGAAAGTTGTGAAAGAATTGACAAAGGATTTACGGTTTAAAGTCAATAAAATTTCCCGTGCGAAAAATACCTCGGTTAACGCCTTAGCAGCTTTAGCATCTACGACTGACCAAGTTCAAAGATGAATTATACCAATTGAAAAGATAGATCAACCAAGTATATGCTTACCAAAAGGAGATCTTGTTCTCGTCTCAATAATAACAAACACAACGGATGAACCTGACGCCAAATGCCAGACATTGCACAACCCGGAGAAAGTAAGATTGACCAGATAGATGAAATCCTTGCATACATCATTGATGGGGAAGCTCCATAAAATAGATGGACAGCTCGGCGACTTAAAGCTAAGTGTGTTTTTTATGCACAAGTCAACGGAAAGTTATATCGACAAAGCAAAAATGAAACTTTACTCACTTGCATCCAAGATGATGAGAATAACGAAGTCATATAGGAAACACATGAAGGAGCCGGTGGAAATCACAATAGTGGAAGAATCACTCATACATAAAATCCAAACTCTCAGATCCTTTTGGCCAACAATAGCACAAGATTGCGAGCAATATGCTGCTAAGTGTGACAAATGTCAGCAACATGAACACATAATCCATGCTACAACCAAAGAGTTGACTTCGTCAATCATGCCATATCCATTCATGTGTTGGGCAATGAACATAGTCGGACCATTATCATCATCCCGACAAAAATATTTCATGCTTGTTATGACAGACTACTTCTCTAAATGGGTTAAAGTTGAAGCTTATTCTCACATTAAAGATAAAGACGTGGTCAAGTTTGTGTGAAAAAACATCATTTGCCGACACAGACTACCTTACGAGATCGTTACCGATAACGGGTTTTAATTCATCTTAGCAAAGTTTACTAACTTTTGCTCTCGATGGAATATCCGAGTTAGAAAGTCTCCTCCACGGAATCCACAATGAAACGGAGAAGCCGAGGCAACGAACAAGCAAATACTGGACGGAATCAAGAAAAGGCTTACAAACAAGAAAGGGAATTAGGCTGACGAGTTGGATGGAGTATTATGGTCACATCGGACAACACCAAGACGCTCAACAAGACGAACTCCTTTTTCACTATCTCACGGAATGGAAGCAATGGCACCGGTGGAAGCAACAGTTTCAACTTTGCATCGAGAACATTCCCCCGAGAACGAAAACTCTAATAATGAAGCAATGGAAACAAGTATTGATGACTTGGAAGATGAGTGAAATGATGCACTGCTCCGAGTGCAAAACTATCAGTAGCAAGCCGCAAAGTACTACAACAAGAAAGTTCAAGGATAGCACTTTGCAGTCAGAGACTTAGTACTCAGAAACGTATTCGAGAACACAGCTAAAAAAACATAGGAAAACTCGGTGCCAACTGGGAAGGACCGTACATCGTCTGCAAAGTCGTAAAACCTAGAGTATACAAGATCGCGAGTCTTGAAGGAGAGATGGTTCCACGAAGTTGGAACTCCATCAACTTAAAGCGATACTACTATTGAAGACACGCCAACTCGGTGTCCTAGATGCACTACTTGATGCATCTTTAGCTACTTAATTATGTAATCAGAACTACATTTCAGCTTGATCTATTTGGGGTACGTAGGTAACCTTCAGGTGCAGCTAAAACTAAATAAAATTTTTATAAGTCCCCATCTCGGATTTGGCAATAATTAAGAAAAAAAGAATAATAAAGGGTCAAACCCTGACTCAGAAAAACCGAGATTAAATTATCGCTCAAAAGATGAAACATAGTTTTATACAGAAAATCAAGACTTGTTCTCGGGAATGACAGAATATAGTTCTGTACAGATTTACAGAGATTAAATTCTCGATGAAGACAAAACATAGTTTTGTACAGATAACCAAGATTAAATTCTCAGGAATAATAGAACATATTTCTGTACAGATTTACCGAGATTAAATTCTCGATGAAGATAAAATATAGTTTTGTACAGTATAACCGAGATTAAATTCTTGATGAAGAAAAAGCATAGTTTTGTACAGATAACCGAGATTAAATTCTCGATGAAAACAAAACATAGTTTTGTATAGATAACCGAGAACTAACTCTCCATGAAGACAAAACATAGTTTTGTACAGATAATCGAGAGCAAACTCTCGATGAAGACAAAACATATTTTTGTACAGATAACCGATACTGAATTTTTGATGAAAACAAAACAACAGTTTTGTGCAGTAAAAAAATTCTTTTCTCGTTAAGATAAAGTATATTTTCTGAGATCAAAGCTCTTTATTAAAACTTAAACTGAGTCTTAAAACCTCAGCTTTAAGAACCAAAATAGCAAAGATTCTCTTCCGTAAAATCGGGATCTAACTCTCAAACTTAGGAATAAACTTAGCTATTGCGCATAAACAAGAAAAAAATCTCGGAATTAATCTTCATCTTTACATAATTGTTATGGAAAGAAATTTCCAATTAATCTTTTGTCATATTTTCATTTTCTAATTTCGAAGTCGTAAACAAATTTGAATATTATATTTCACTCAAAAAATAACATTGTTCATTATACAGAAAAATAATCACAAGACAAATACCAATTAAAAAAGCCAGAGAGATAAATAATCACAAGATAATTAACGGTTACAAGAGCCAAAGAGATGACTCTGAAAAAAGTCGAAACAAAATTGGCTACAAAATCTGGACAAAGCAAAATCAATATCCAATATAACCATTAATGTTCGAAGCTTCACCAATCTCAAACACCAAGATGACGAAGTCTCCAGGAAGCAACACTATCAAATTCTCCCTGTTGACAATTTTCTGGAACTTGTTCAACTCGGAAATCATCAAATTCGTAACTACCGGAGGGATAGTGATGCATTGGCGGGAAAGCAATTAGAGAAAATTACACGACCCAAGGTATTAAGTATAAGTAAATCAAGCTTCCAAATTAGTATCCAGATCGTTAAACCGAGTAGCAATTCTGTTGAAACGCTCAGTAAGTTGATCTTGAAGACTTTGAAAAATCTTCTTCTTCTCCGAATTCAAAACTTAACAAAGTCGAGAGTCGAAATTCTCCTTTATGGAATCCAGTTTAGTTTGAAGCCATTGCAGCTTGTCATTGGCCTTCTCGATGGCCTTGAAAGCAGTGCTCTGATCCGATTCAACACAGTTAAGCGAATCCGTCAGAGCCGCATTCTGCTCCACCAATTTTAGGGCGTTTTCACGTTCAACCTTCAACTCGTCTTTAACACGAGCGAGTTCTTCTTCGACAGCAGTAAGCCTAGATCTAGCCTCCACCACTTCAAGATGAGCTTGGCCAGCGTGGTCAGCAAGATTGGAGGTCCTCCGGGCATTCTCATCTAGATTAGCATAGAACCTCTCGCGCTCCAACAGGATACCATTTAAACAGGCAACAAACTACAAGGAAAGTTGTCCAAATAATAAATCAGAAAAGTACATATAGAATTACCAACATAAGTAGACTCGGTAAAAGAGATAAACCCTAAAGAGCAAGAACACGACCGCTTTGTTCCTCACGGACCTGCATTTGATCCGGAGGAGGAAGAAGCTCTAAGGAAATCCTGATCTGACGTATCAGATCAGCACACTCGGAACGAGACTCCAAGATTGGTCTCGGATCATAATGATAATGAGAGAAACGGAAGTCGGGAGACTTTCTTCCTTTCTGCCTCGAAGCATTATATGAACTACCTCTAGAGGCACCTCCGGAAGAAGCAATTCTAAGGGAGTCAACCCTTGGCCTCTTAGGAGGTTGAGAGTTGCTTTGATCAACATTTTGCCCTGAAGAGACCACAACGATGTCCTGAGTTAGAATAGAAGAAGAAGCAGAAGCCATGTGAGCTTCTCTAGAAGGGTGAGCATTCGCCCCATCCAAAGCGGCATTCAAGCCATCTTCGACGTTAGGGATTTGAAAATCGTCAAGACCCATCTTTAAAATACTTAGAAAGGAAAAAGAAAAACTTAAAGGAAGTAAACTCGGAAGAAGAAGAATCCTAAAGGAAGTTAAAGTTCTTTATTCGCAAATGCAAGTGAAGGGTAAAAGTAAAAGAGTGTGGTATTTATAGAAATTTACCGGAAGCCGAAGCAATGCCAAACAGTAATTATTACTCAGCAGGTTAACCCTAGAGCACTATCGAAATTAACCCAATCGCAGACTGACACGTGGACCGAAGATTCCAGAAGCAGGTAACCCAATCGACTCGAAAATTCCTAAACAAATTTTCCGAGTATGGGGGGACAATTGTTGGAGGTGGATCCGAGATCATACTTAAGTCCATTGAAAACAATGATCGAAGAATACTAAGTAGCAAACTCGGCAAAGTCTTCGAGGCCTAGTCTCGGTTATACAATGTCAACTCAGAACTGTTTCTTCTCGGATATTTGTCAAGAAGAAGAAAAAAGTCGGACGACAAGTCATCAAACAAAGAAATGGAAATTTTCCTATTCCGATATGGAAATTTTTCGAGAATCTAGCTAAGATCTTCTAGATAACATCAAAATCTGAACAAATTGTAATAGTTCCTAGTTACAATCTACTTTGTTACCGCTTCTATAATCTATAAATAGAGGTGAAGATCCTTCAAACAGAGGATCAGCTTTTTGTCGTTACACATTGAGCAATACAATTGAACTCGGCAATCTTTACTTTTGACAATCTACTTCTTCTTCATATTCGATCAAGAGTCCTTGCTCATCTTTCCTTTAAAATCAGAGTTGCATTTAGAACTCTTGTGCTAAATCATGCTCGAACATGACAGACAAACAAATTTTCTTTATATTCATTGAAAAATTTATTATCAAGAAATACACAAATTTTAATAATATTATATTATGTTTCTATTATTTGAGAGTTCAAAAATTCATGTTACTATTAAAAAAATATATGTATTGTTTTTAAAATCATCTCACCATTCGAAAATATAGTCATTAGAGATATTTTCAATGATTCCTCAAAAAAAAATCTATATTTTGACTAACCATGAATACAATATATTTTTATAAATTAATAAATTTCATTTATAAAATAACTCAACAAAATTTCTATATATTTCATATTCTAAAAAATATAAATATAATAATTATTAACTTGTGATATATTATAAATTTATTATTGAATTTTGTCTCGTACTTTAACACGGGTTAGAATCTAACTAATATACTTTAATATTTTCATGGATTGAGCAAGTATTCTTCTTTTGATCTAGGAAAATATATATGCTGAAGACCTGTAGATCCTAGGTCTAGATTAATAATAAGAATAACCATAAAATTCCAAAAAGTGAACATAACCAACCATAAAAAGTCATACAATAGCTAGTTTACCAAAAAACAAAAAAAGTCATACAATAGTTTTTTTAACTATTAGCATCTCACAAGAAACATTATAAAAGAACTATTGTTTCATAAGAAAGAAAACTCATAGATATAAACAGGAAAAAGTAATAAAAATAATAAGATAAAGGCCACATGATTCTCATATAGTCGCATTATTAGTTTATTACAAATATGTTAAATTACAGGCAACCTAATTCAATGGGTCTACTTGCTTTTGGTGTGAGGTAAGTAAGCAGATGATATTCCAAGTCGGATTCTGTTAAAAAATGATGAAATTCTTAAGTTTGTCTAACAATATACGCAACTTATATTAGTACGTAGTAACTTAACTAAGTTGCGCCCATTTTGATGTAATTTAACTTAACTAAGTCAAATCTGTATTAGGAAAATTATTTTCTATGATTATGGCTAAAGTTTTCAATTTCACTTTAGTTTATGGCATAGAGTTTACCAACTAAAGCTCCGTAGGCGGTCTTACCATCAAGTAAATCCATTATTTGCACTTAGTGAAACTGTAGGATCCATAGGAGTAACACTAATTTGCATCCAAAAAAATTTGTGCTACCTATGAATTCTAATGTGTCCTTTCTTTGACTATTTACTGTTTTGAAAGTTTTTGTAATGACCAAACTTTACAAATATCAATAATAGTGTAATTTAAATAGCTATATATACTCGATGAAGTTCAAAACATAAGAAATATGTTTTTGATGACTTTGATAAAAATCACTAATATAATAATAAATCTCAAGTCTGGATGATTTTAGGTAACTAAATACCTAAACCAGTGACACATAACTTTCATAGAGTTAAAAGTGGTATATTAAATAATTATTATACACTCCTTGATAATGTAGAATTTGTATCATTCATTTTCTTTGTTCAAAATAAGTCACAATAGAAATTATCTGATTCTATCTACACACTAGAATAAAATATATTCATTTTTGTGTATATTATATATCCTTAAACAAAAAGTAATAGTATAATCTTATGTTTTTTTCTCCAACCTTTTCCCAAACTTTAAATGTTATATTAAGGTTTAACTATTAAACTCTAATACATATTGGGCTTTATTTATATTAACGAATTGGAATATAGAAGTGAGGGTGTAATTGCGACCATTTGGTGTACGTGGATCAAGGTACTAAAAATGTCAACTAACATTTCAATTTAAAAACAAAAAATCTAATAAAGATTAGTTACAGACTTCGTTACCAAATACATACCACAAATTTCAACTCCCATCAAACCACTTCATATAAGATTACCGAAAGATTTTTGACTAACTTAAACAAAAAGCTTTGAAAATCATTTATAAGAAAATCAATAGCAGTATCTTAGGAAACAAAGTGAAAGTAAAATTTTCAAATATAAACCACAAGTGAACATATATAGACTTGGATACAAAAGTTGAGCTAACAACTCCGCAGTTTGGTCTTCATGTTTTTTTTTTTTGATTAATCGTTTGAAACATAGGAGAATAAGAATAACATTTTTTTTCTACTTTGACGAAAACCCAAAAACTCTTTATCATTGAAAACAATTTTTTTATATTGGATTATGTATACTAGCATGCTTAAATATACGTTAAAATCAAGAAAAGAACAAGAGTATGTATTATCTCAATGCGTATTTAGAACTAGGTGTGATATGATTTAGACTATACATTAATCTATAACAAAAATTCTATACTTTAAGGTATAATCTAAAGAAACGTGAACGTTTGTTAATTAACCACGTCAATGAATGCTGATTAAGAACGTAAAAGTGAATATCATAAGAGAAGGAAAATATGAATGTCAAGTGTACTAATCTAGCTCAGAGAAGAAAGAACATAAATATAAAATCTTAGCTAAATATATCATTTGAAGACAATTATTCTTATTTACTAAACAAACAAAGTAAAAAGAATCTTTGATAATTTTGATTTGCACGATTTTAGAATCAAATAATTAAGAGCATCCCAGTAACCAAATTAGTCCAGTGGGTGCACCAAATCAACTTACTTCTTTTTTCTCCCTCCGGCTGACTCTAAACCTAATATCAATTTCAACTTTAGTAGAATATAATAAAATTTGTCCAATCACTAACGAATTCACGAAGACCTTTGTTGTTTCCCGCTAAGTGTGTATAAATATGAGTCTTCTCCTTACTCTAAACTCACACCACAAGTTTCCTCCACCAAAGAGTTCTACACAGTGTATTATTATCAATGGAGTCTCCTCGGCGATTCTCCTTTGTATCTTTCATTGCCCTTCTTGCTTACTTCGTTTTTCTCGCTTCTGCTGAACTTCACGTCCGTGAATTCGTGGTAAGCTAGCTACTCATATAACATCATAGCTTGTTTCAATGTTCTTGAATGTTTTAGTTTAAGTTTTTTTGTTGTGTTTTTGCGATTACTTAAGATCGAGCCGAGACCAGTGAAGAGGCTGTGCAGAACTCACCAAACCATAACTGTGAACGGTCAGTTCCCTGGTCCAACGCTTGAGGTCAGGAACGGTGACTCTCTCGCAATCACCGTCATCAACAGAGCCCGTTACAACATCAGTCTCCATTGGTAATTAAATAGATTCGTTCATTAAAATCAACAAACATATGTACATGTCTTATATACTGTTTTTATACTCTGTTTTGTTGGTACAGGCATGGAATTAGGCAGCTACGGAATCCATGGGCTGATGGTCCAGAGTACATAACACAGTGTCCAATCCGTCCGGGACAAAGCTACACTTACAGATTCACAATCGAAGACCAAGAGGGTACGCTTTGGTGGCACGCTCATAGCCGCTGGCTCAGAGCCACAGTCTACGGTGCTCTCGTCATTTACCCTCGTCTCGGTTCTCCTTATCCCTTCATTATGCCCAAACGTGACATCCCAATTCTTCTCGGTAAGAATCTATAAAACATTTCTAAGTTACAATGATGAGAAATGGGCTTTTAATAAAAACTTGTTGGTGGGGAACAGGGGAATGGTGGGATAGAAATCCAATGGACGTCTTGAGGTTAGCACAGTTCACAGGAGCAGCTCCTAATGTCTCTGACGCTTACACCATCAATGGTCAACCAGGAGATCTTTACCGTTGCTCGCGAGCCGAGACCACCCGTTTTCCAATTTTCCCTGGCGAGACGGTTCAACTCCGTGTCATCAACGCTGCTCTAAACCAAGAGCTCTTCTTCTCAGTAGCCAACCATCAGCTCACAGTCGTTGAAACCGATTCCGCCTACACGAAACCGTTCACCACTAATGTCATCATGATCGGTCCTGGCCAAACAACTAACATCCTCATCACTGCAAACCAGCGCCCTGGCCGCTACTACATGGCAGCTAGAGCCTACAACACCGCAAACGCTCCATTCGACAACACAACCACGACAGCTATTTTGGAATACGTAAACGCTCCAACTCGACGCGGTCGCGGCCGTGGTCAGATAGCTCCAGTTTTCCCTGTCCTTCCCGGGTTCAACGACACCGCAACAGCAACCGCTTTCACCAACCGTCTTAGGTACTGGAAACGAGCTCCAGTACCACTCCAGGTTGACGAGAACCTCTTCTTCACCGTTGGATTGGGCCTAATCAACTGCGCCAACCCAAACAGTCCACGTTGCCAGGGTCCTAACGGGACCCGATTCGCAGCTAGCATGAACAACCATTCCTTTGTGCTACCACGAACGAACTCCATTATGCAAGCTTATTACCAAGGCCAACCTGGAATCTTCACTACAGATTTCCCACCAGTTCCACCGGTGCAATTCGATTACACTGGTAACGTGAGCCGCGGGCTTTGGCAGCCTATTAAGGGAACCAAAGCTTACAAGCTTAAGTTCAAAGCTAATGTTCAGATTATTTTACAAGATACTAGCATCGTCACACCTGAGAATCATCCCATGCATCTACACGGATACCAATTCTACGTAGTCGGGTCGGGTTTTGGTAACTTCAACCCTAGAACAGACCCGGCTAAGTTTAACCTATTTGACCCTCCAGAGAGAAACACCATTGGAACACCTACAGGTGGTTGGGTCGCAATCCGGTTCCAAGCTGATAATCCAGGTAAGTTTTTAACATATTTCTCAATCTTAGTTTAACTTGTCTTAACTTATTTACACTCTGAGAACTAAAATTTTGACATAATTTGGTTTAATACAGGAGCATGGTTCATGCATTGTCACATTGATTCACATTTGGGATGGGGTTTAGCGATGGTTTTCTTGGTCGAGAACGGACGAGGACAATTACAGTCAGTGCAAGCTCCACCGTTGGATCTTCCAAGATGCTAATAATATATTATCCACCGTTGGATTTATAGATTTTATGGCGTATTGTTTTTATAAGTCTTTTAAATCAAAAAGGCTTTATGTTTTTTGGGTCTTGATTTGTGATTTGGGTTAAAGATGGACAACTGCTCTATTGAAAGTAGTTCAAGCTTCAGTTTCAATGTACTTTTGTTATTTTCCTGGTAATAGAGAATGTTTTGATTATTCCAATCAAAGATTTATCAATAAAAGTTGTATTAGTTACTACTTCATTATCATCTTCTTCTAGCTTACTTTCCCAAACAACTTACCTTAACAATAATTTTTTTTTAAGAAACCTAAACTATTCTATTAAGATAGCATCATAATAATTCCGACATGTTACTGAATTACTCATTTTTGTTTATAATAGTACAATTTTTTTTTTGTCTATTGACTTTTAAATTCCCTCCAACTATTGCAGGTAGAGGTTCGATCTCTGATACCTTGAAAATCTGTAAAATGACTACACCACTGAACCACCTGTCCTCGGCTAATAGTACAAAATTTGAGTTACCATTTTCTACCGTTTTACTTTCCAATAAATAATAGAAATCAATCTAGTAAAATCAATAGTAATAAAATTTTTGGTCAAATAATAAAATGTTTATTTTTACGTTTTATCTGAGTTTGAGTCCAAGAAATCATGCAGTTTAATATCATATTAATTAGAGTTTTGAAGATTTTAGTTATAGACTGAATTTTATTGATCTAGTTGTTAGAAAATGATGTAATCTTTGTGCATATTTTCGATGAGATTTTAGAATCATATATTAAAAGTTGTGAGAGTAGATGTGAATCGTGTATAGTAAGAATATTAATATTGTTTTGCATGGAAAATAACTGAGTTATTCACAAACCAAATTGGCATGAGAAGTACACAACCCAGCAATACTAAACCGGTTTTCTTTTTACATTTAGATACAAGAAAACAAAAAACAGTTGGGCTGAGGCTAACTTCTTCCATCTACCAATTTCATCATCTTCGTTAACTCCGCTTAAATCTTTTCTTTTAAAAGCCTTGCTTACTTCTCTGAATGCACTCACTGCTTCACCGTACTATCCTACGCACTCCTCGGACTCACTCTCTTATCCTACGCACTCCTCCGGTTCATTCTCTTATCGTTCGCACACCTATTTCCGCCATGGCCACCGCCGCCTCTTCCTTGCTTCTCCCTTCTGTATCTCTTAACAATCTCTCCTCCTCCAGAAATGTCTCCCCTCTCTGCTTCTACGTCAAAAATCTCAGCCGATCTAGGGTTTCAATGAGCGTCTCTGCTGGATCTCACACTACTACTGTCCACGATTCTTTGTTCGCCGATTACAAACCCACCTCTGCTTTTCTCTTTCCCGGTCAGGTAACTCTCTCTCCTCTCTTCTCTATGTCTCTTCTCCGATTACTGGAATTAGATTGAAAATGTGGATTCTGATATAAGATAGTATGTATTGATTTCGACTGAAAATTTTGTTATATGCACATTTTAGTGACTGAATTTGATTTTCATTGTAGTAATGTAAGCTCATGACCAGAAATTCATATTTTTTGCTTGTCATTTCTTCGAATTCGTCCCAATTAAGATCAAAATGCAACAACACTCGGAACCATAAGATTATGTGATGAATTTGCAATATCTCAGGGAGCTCAAGCCTTAGGAATGGGCAAAGAAGCTCAGAGTGTTGCAGCAGCTGCAGAGTTATATAAGAAAGCTAACGATATATTGGGGTTTGTTCCTTTTTGTTGAAACCTATTGATTTGTTTCCTTCACTTAGTGAATTTATAAAACATATGGTGACTTTTAGGTATGATCTTCTGGACATTTGTGTTAATGGACCAAAGGAGAAGCTTGATTCCACAGTCATTAGCCAGGTGTCAATTCCGTTCCCTGATTTTCTTTCCATCTCATCTTGTCAGTTTTTGGTTCGGGATATATTCAGATTTAGGATCTTCAATCTTCTCACCTATATATCTCGCAGATCTTTTATGTAGTGTTTCCTTTTATTCATGTATGTATGATTTGGTATGGTGTCTAAGTTCTTAATTTGTCATGTTCTCAGCCTGCTATTTATGTTACAAGTTTAGCAGCAGTTGAATTGCTTCGTGTTCGTGAAGGCGGAGAGCAAATAATTGACTCTGTTGATGTAACTTGCGGCCTCAGTTTGGGAGAGTACACTGCTCTGGCATTTGCTGGAGCCTTCAGGTGTTTATTAATCATACAACTCTAAATCTCTAAGAAGATACTGATATTGAGATGTTGATTTCTTAGATTATGACGTCCCTACTCGTCTTCTAGTAAATAAGCCTTTCGAAAATCATATTATTGTTTCGGTTTATAGATAGCTATCTGAATTAGTATCCTTTATTGAAAATTGGTACCAAATCTTGGACTTTTGGATACTTAATAAAACAGGTTACTTTGTTCCATCTTTACCTGCGTGCACATCACCTTAATCATTTTTCTTCTTTTCTCTGTTACTACTTGTACTCTCCAGCTTTGAGGATGGGCTGAAGCTTGTAAAACTTAGAGGAGAAGCCATGCAGGTAAGATTGCATCAGCTCTATTTTGTACTCTCTTCATGAATTATACCAAGTTGTGGTTGTAGTTCGGATGATTGAATTTTGGAACGGCTGTTTGATGACTTAGTGTATAATGACTTGCCTTTTAGGCAGCAGCAGATGCTGCTAAGAGTGCCATGGTTAGTATTATAGGGCTGGATTCGGAAAAGGTTCAGCAGTTGTGTGATGCAGCAAATCAGGAAGTAGATGAGGCTGACAAAGTCCAAATCGCAAATTACTTATGTCCGGTATATATGTCCTCGATAAATCTTTTGCATTCTTGACTTGTATAAAATCATGTTCTCATTTCATTGCACGGTCTGCTATCACAGGGTAATTACGCAGTATCTGGAGGTCTTAAGGGAATCGAAGTTGTTGAAGCCAAAGCTAAGTCATTCAAGGCCCGCATGACGGTACCCTCACTCTCTAAATCCATATTTTTTGTTATCTCATCTTCCTCGAGGCTTGTAAAAAAATATGATTGCTTGTAAACTGGTTTGTAGGTGCGTCTAGCTGTTGCAGGCGCTTTCCACACTAGTTTCATGGAACCAGCAGTATCGAGATTAGAAGCTGCGTTAGCAGCAACAGAGATCAGAAGTCCTAGAATCCCGGTGATATCCAATGTTGATGCACAGCCTCATGCAGATCCAGACACGATCAAGAAGATACTTGCACGACAGGTAACAAATCAATACTAAGTTTAGCTATGAATTTTGTTTCTCACGAATAGATAAAAGAAAGACACGAGTTTTGAAACTGCAGGTGACATCTCCAGTCCAATGGGAGACAACAGTAAAAACTCTCTTATCCAAGGGACTTAAAAACAGCTATGAATTGGGACCTGGAAAGGTAACTTTCCAACCTCGTAAACCCGTTATAGCTTGAGGTTTCTTCTTCTAACTCTTGTATTTTTTTTTGCATTTCATACACCAGGTAATTGCAGGCATATTCAAGAGAGTCGATAAAAGCGCCAGCGTTGAAAACATCAGCGCTTAGCTTTTTTGTTCATGTATTTGAGTTGAGAATCATTGCTATAAAGCCTATAATAAGTAAATTTAAAACTTTTGTGACAAAAAAAAAAGAAGTAAATTTAAAACTTATGTCTTTGGAATGTCTGTGTTGCTTTAGTAGTTTGGAATTCCAAGTTTTGTAACGAATATTTATGTAATACTTGTGTTCGATACGTATTTGAGATATGTTGTTTTAGTTATAAAGATACCACAAAATCTCATTATTTTTATCTTTGGGTTTTGCTTTGATTCGGTGGAACATTTATCATAAACTCTATCAATCAATTATTATGAAGTTGTTGACCATTAAAATAAGAAAAAGTGAGCTCAAAGAATAGCGAGGTTTATATCACATCCGAAGATTCATCACCACAGCTCAAGAAAATTTTCATCACTGCTCACTCATACGCACCAGATAGGTATCGAACTCGGGTCTACAAATACCTCTTCTACCACTGAACCACTGATGCTAATTAGTTTTAGACATCTCACTTTCCCTTATCTATAAGTCCCAAACGAGTTGGATTTGCTCATTGCTAGAGTAACTTCTATGAAATTAATAATGTGAACATGTGATACTTTGAAAATTTACTAATTTACCGAAATAACACTAAAAAATTATTGAAATATTGTATAAATCCATATTTTCTCAAAACATTTTTAATTTAGAAATAGAAGGCTTAAAATTCTGTATATCAGTAGAATATCTTTAAAAAAGAAATATATTTGTGTAGAGTTTCTTTTATATAAGGGTAGAGGTTCCGTGAATACCTAACGAACATAGTTTATAAATTTTTGGTCGAGATCAGTAAACTACGATGGAACATTATTTATAGACCATAATGAAAAGTCACCAATAACCATCTTTGCTTTGGTAATCAGTTTCGAAATTCTCAAAAGAATTAGTTATAAAAATAGGAAGTGTTGTTAAAAAAATTATAGCAAGTTAAAAAATAAGGTAAGAGTATTAAGAGTAAAAAGTAATTACCAATAAGTATTTGATATTTAGTAATAAAAATATAGGTCATTGATGTCATTTTATATTTTTTATTATTTGATAATAACAGATTATTTAATCATTGTTTATTTAATAAAGAATACGGTTCATCTAATATTATATGTCATTTGATAATAAAACATACAATTAATTTAAAAATTATATATTATATGATAACAATATATGTTATTTCATTTCATAAATTATTCAATAATTATGATTTTTTTATAATTTTATGTCATTAGATATTTGATAATTACGATAACTATCTAATAATTTTAATTAAAAAATCATTTCAAAAACATTATTCCTGTTAAGAACGTCAACAATTACTGCAATTTTTATTATATATGTGGAGCCCACATGTTACTATGCACGCACAGTAAAACCAAAAATTTGTCTATAAATATGAACGTTTCGTTCATAATGTACTTACACCTTCACTGAATAATAATCAGAACACTCTCTCTATTATTATCTTCTTTCTCTTCTTTAAGTTTTTAACACGTTATCAGCACGATAAACCCCGTACCGGAAAAAGGTAAAGTTTCAATATTGAAATTTTGATCTCTCCACTATGTGTCA
>OVAX01002578.1:0-28048 GCA_900406405.1 Lepidium africanum | reverse complement strand
AATTTTATTTTATTAAATTTTTATATATGAAATTTTATATTTATTTTAGTAATTATATTTTATATAATTTTATTACTATTATTTTAAAATTTAAATTTATTTATTTAAATTATTTTTAATTAATTAATTTTTTGTTTACTGGTCTTGTTCGTTTGGTGGTCTCTAGTTGCTAGCTACCAATTCCAACGACTACGACCAGTCGCTGAACCAGCAATCACTAAACTTTTTAGCGATTTAAAATTCTAGGTCACTGCGACCGGTCACTGAACAAGCAACCACTAAATGAACAATTTTTTGTCATGGCCGCCAATAAATCTTTAGTCTAGTGGTAGACAATAAATCCATTAAAGACATACGCATTTGCATATTCCGAAATCCAGTATAACTGTCTACATAGAACTTGGCTGACAATCCAAGATAATTTACTTATCCAGTTTATAAAAATGATATCGAAGAAGAGAATATCTACAAGTCAAGAAAATAAATAAAAGTAAATGCTTAATGTGATTATATATATAGACCTCCATTCCCTTCCTTACAATCAAGAGACACACCAATAGTCGTCTTCTTCCTCTCTACCCCTCTCTCTCTCTCATAATGGCAATGCTGGGTTTGGTTTTATATGTTCTTACAATACTTGCAATATCAGAAGCAAGAATCCCAGGAGTTTACACTGGAGGAGGGTGGGAAACTGCTCATGCTACTTTCTATGGTGGCTCTGATGCTTCTGGCACCATGGGTATATCTCTCTCTTTATCTTTTTGTTCATCTTTGTGAAATTAAACGGCCACATTGTTAAGTTAAAGGTAGTTCATAAATATTGGAATATGGTTGCATATTGATTTTTTACCTGACCCTTCAAATATTTCAACTTTTGCTCTGCTTTTTTACTTCCAGGAGGTGCTTGTGGTTATGGTAATTTATACAGCCAAGGCTATGGTGTAAACACGGCGGCTCTAAGCACGGCTCTGTTCAACAATGGTTTTAGCTGTGGTGCTTGTTTCGAGCTGAAATGCGCGAGTGATCCTAGGTGGTGCCACTCAGGTAGCCCTTCAATCTTCGTCACTGCGACCAATTTCTGTCCTCCGAACTTCGCTCAGCCTAGTGATAATGGCGGCTGGTGTAACCCTCCTAGGCCTCACTTCGATCTCGCTATGCCTATGTTTCTCAAGATCGCTGAGTATCGTGCCGGAATCGTCCCTGTCTCTTTCCGCCGGTAAGATGACTACTTTAATTGTTCAGTGTATACTAGGCTACTCGAATTGGGGTTAAGTTTCGTAGATTGGAAACTTTTGGGGTTCTAAATTGACACATCTTAGAACTATTGGGGTGCAGTTTGAGAGTATTTACGCTTGAATTCTGAACAAGTAAGGTTAATGTCGACGAAATTAAAACTTCCCTGGGTTTTAAAATGAATTCTTACATTGAACAACTGGGGTTAAATTAATAAATACTCGGGTGCAATAGTGAAGTCTTTCTTACTTCAAGAGTCTGAATAAATTGGGTTAGTTTCTTCAAAATAAAAAGGTCGAGGTATAAAAACATAAGCTTTTAGAAGTATGGGGATGCGGTTGAAAAGTCTTTGATTCTTGGCGCGAGTCTGTCTAGCATTAATGTTGGAGTGTCTATGTGGGACGCGCTTAATTTTACCAAATCTGAAAGATCTTATTTTCTACAAAAGGACGAAACTGTCCTTCCAACAAATCCCTATTTATCAATCAGTACTATAATTTCGTAAAAATAATAAAAGTTGTTGGTAAAATAGTAATAATGATTGGTGTGATTTTTGGTCAACACGCGTTTGCCAGCTTTTTTTGTTGGAAAGTAATAAATGACGTAATTACCCTTGCCTGTTTTTCTAATTCACAGTGTGCCATGCCGGAAAAGAGGAGGAATGAGGTTCACGATCAACGGTTTCCGTTACTTCAACTTGGTATTGGTTACTAACGTCGCTGGTGCCGGAGATATAGTCAGGTTAAGCGTGAAAGGATCACGAACTTCGTGGATGAGTATGAGTAGAAACTGGGGACAAAACTGGCAATCAAACTCAGTTTTGGTTGGTCAGTCACTTTCGTTCAGAGTCACCGGCAGTGACCGTAGAACTTCCACGTCGTGGAACATCGCTCCGCCGCATTGGCAGTTTGGTCAGACTTTCATGGGAAAGAACTTCAGAGTCTGATTAAAGGGACAATATCGTAAAATCCTCTAAATGAGTTTAGTATTTTTATTATTATTAAAATTTCCTGCCGAAGGCATTAGTAATTCGAGAAATTATATAATATATTATTTTTCATGCTTCAAGAAGTCACTAAAAATTATTACCAAAAAAAAAGAAGTCACTAAAATTCTAAATTTTCTACCTCTGATGGGTTTTATTTTTTCTGATGTGTTCGTTGGAGAGTGTGAAAGTGGACAGTGGTGTTTTTGTGCTTTTCTTTTTGTTAAAAGCGTGTGGGGTCTTAAATGTTAAATGATATCTTTTGAGGTGAATTTTTTAAGTTTGTTTAGAGTAGTAGGAGCTGTGAAGCAAATGCAGAGTTATGCTATCAGCAAATTATATAGTAAAAGAAGCTGTATCTGCAATTCTTCTTGTAGACTTCTTTATTGTAATTTACATAAATTTGGGTCCTATGCTTACTTATCTTCATTTTATGTAATAAGAAGTAAACGATCAAATCAATTTGCTATTAAAAATGGAGGGCTTATTGGTTCTATTAATTCTTTTAAGGAAAACTCTTTTAGTTTAAATATTTTAATTTTGTTTACAATCATAAAATTTATGTATCATGTGATATTTATTTAAAGTTATGTGTTATTCAAATAAAATGAATTTAAACGATTTTGTAAATATTTTAACTACTGTAATTTATGATAGTATTTTCAAAGTAATAAATTTTACCATGCTATTTAAAAAAAAAAATTTGTAAGTAATAGTAGTTATTACTAAACAATTTGTAAAATTAAAAATATTTAGAAATAGATGTGTAATCAAATTTCATGATAATTATATATAGGCAATTGCAAAAATGCTCTTCGGAGGATATTTTCATCATTGCCTTTATTTTTTTTGACATTCAAGAACTGCTCATCATTATGGAAAATGACCAAAATACTCTTATATTATAATTTTGTATATATATTTATATTTTATCAAATTTTTTTTCCGCCACAAAAAATTTTTTTTCCGCCAAATTTTTTCCCATTTACAAAAGTTTTTTCCTAAAAAAAAAGTTTCCCGCCAAAAACTTTTTATAAGAAAGCTTATAAAATTTATAAGGTATCATCTAAATTTATAAGGTGTTTATAAAAAATGTATAAGGTGTTTATAAAATTTTATAAGGTGTTTATAAAAATTTATAAGGTGTTTATTAAGGATCTGATTGGAATTGCTTTCGTTTTTCTGCTTTGGAAAGCCAAAATCTTTGTAAAAGATTGCAATTATACCAATAAAAAACAAACTAGAGTATCTTGCAAAGATTTTGCTTTTCAAAGCGAAAAAACGAAAACAATTGCTGATCAGGGGAGTTTGTTGAGGATTGCTTTCGTTTTATTGCTTTGAAAAGCAACAATCTTTGCATGATACTCTAGTTTATCTTTTACTCTAAAATATGATTGGTTAATTTCAACCTTTTACAAAAAATTTTGCTTTCCAAAGCCGAAAAATGAAAACAATTCCAACCAGGCCCTAAAATTTTGTAAAGCTTTATAAGCGAACTTATAAAAAAATTTGGCGGGAAATTTTTTTTTATAAAATTTTTTTCGATAGAAATAATTTTTTGGCGGGAAATATTTTCTTATGACGGGAAAATTTTTTTTTTTGAAAAAATCCTCACAAAAAAAATTTTTGAGGATATTTTCGTCATTTTTTATTAGTGATGGACATTTTTGAAAACACAAATTTCAAAAAGCATTTTTGCAAAGAGGTATACTAAAAAGGGTATTTCTTAAAATTCCTCTTATATATATGTTCAAAATCAAAATAAAAGTATTTTAAAATTTTATATTATGTGGAACTAGTGATTCTGGTATCAAGGGTTCGATTCTCCACATTAAAATTGGTAGATTGTAAGGCGATTTTAAGTTATGGATTGCGTCTTATCGATTTAACAAAAAAAGTGGAAATGGTGATTAAAAAATTTTGTTTCACTGATAATAAATAGGCAAAATAATTAAAATAAACAAGAAAAATATAAAATTTCAATAATAATAATAATAATAATATCTACAATTGTAACAAAAAAATTACGATAATATATAATGATATAATGGGGTAACATGTGAGACTATTGTAATTTATTAACATAAAATTTTGTAACAAAATATTCAAAATTTCATGAGATTCCACAATTGTTACACTTAAGTATCCCACATAAATCACATTTGAATAAACCTCCTCTAAAAAATTCTTTGAAGTTAGAACTGTACAATCTGAATATTGGTTTGGTTTGGTTTGTTTTGGAGGTATTTAATTATTATGGTTGGTTACTATACTTAGATATTAGAAGTAAAGATCTAATTGGTCATAAATATTTGAGCTATCTTAGAAAAGATTTGGTGAATCATGGATGATGCGGAAAAAAAAGAAGAAGGATCCTGGGATATATGGGTTGTCTTTTAAAGGCCTAGAACAAAATGGATGATAGTGAAATTTTGTACGCAAGCAATTGGATAATTAGAATAAATTTTAACTATTGACATCTTTGTTTCTCTCTTGACCCAAACCAATACCATCCATTATAAATTCCTTATTCACTAGTTTTGTTTTTACATGGCTACTGTATATTTATATAGCTTTTGCTTGTATTTATAATACATATGGTACATTTTGTTTGCTTGTAACAAATTATCAAATACCTAAATAAATTTTGTAATTTTGCCATTAAACTAAAGAAAGAAAGAAAAAGTGTGTTGCTCTTTATATATTTGATGAATGATCATTCATTTTCATGTTTAATATATGTAGTGTGCATAGAAAGAAAATAAAAAGGAGGAAGCAGAATAAAATAAGAAAAGGTTGAAATTGTTAAGAAGATATGAGAGTCACATCAAAGGGAAGAGAGGTCAATTGGGCACTTAAACGTGAAGATAGAAGATGAGATTCGCACATGGCTTGTGGGTTCTTTTTGTTCCCTCCCTACTCTCTATAATTTCTTCCATTTCACTTTTTGAAATAAATTTCTTGAAGAAATATATGAATTTTGCTATAAAATTGAGATAATAACGGTGGTGCCACACAAATTATGAAACAGTGAGCTCTGTACAAATGATTAGAAGACTCACTCAAAACGTTTCAATAACTTGACACAATTCAAGTTCGTGTTGTTCCCCAACACCATTATTGCTTCTTACATTACTTTTTTATCATTTTTTGTTCTTCAATAAAAAAAATTTTCAGGAAATTTTATAGGAAAAACCATAGAAAAAAAAATACAATAACAAAACCTCTCCTTCGAATGATGAAAATGATATCTTTACACATCTCGTAAATATCGCTGTCCAATATAATGGATATGTTGTGGTGGGTAATTGTTAGAGGTGGATCCGAGATCCTACTGCGGTCCACGGGAAACAATGGGCAAAATTCTAAGTATTGAACTCGACAAGTTTATCGAAGTCTCAACTCGGAAGAATTCTTTCTCGGAAGCGTGCTGAAACTTGAAGGAAGTCGGACGACACGTCAACAAACAAAGAAATGGAAATTTTCCTATTTCGAAATAGAAAATTTCTGAAAATCTAGCAAGAATCTTTTGGATACGATCTTATCTAGAAATTTTTATATTTTTCTTTATTCAATCTACTTTGTAACCGCCTCTATGGTCTATAAATAGAGGAGCATGTCCTTCAAACAAAGGATCCGCTTTTTTTCAATACACATTGAGCAATAAAGTGTACTCGGAAATCATCATATTCGTCGCAATACACTTCTTTTCTTCAAAGCTCTCAAAGAATCCTTGTCCAATCTTCCCTCTTTAAATCAAAATCATGAATTTAGTCCCTTGTGGTAGAACCGGTTCGAACAATAATGACTTTTTTTAGGAGGTTTGTGACATTATCAGGCGATTGGACATATCTTACTTCAATATCCCTATTCATTTCAAACACTTGGGTATATAAGAAACATTTCAAATGAATATGTTTGGTTTTGTCATTTTTGATATATCCTTCTTTCATTTGTTCAACACATGCGGCATGGTGTTCAGAAAATATGGTTGGTTCATTTACTTAAAATTAACTGCTGGAGCGAATGTGTTGACTTATTGATCTCAATCACACACATTATCTATTTGCTTTAGGAAGTGCAATGATTTCAGCATGGTTCGATGATTGGCTATAAGTGTCGGCTTTTGAAAGCGCCAAAATTTAACAGTCTTTTCAATAATGAACACATATCCTTTTTTGAACACATATGTTACATCTGCAAAACTAATTATTTGGTCATTTGGATTTTTAAAGTAAAATAATCCTAGATCGGTATTTCCTTGGAGATAGCAAAAATTATTCTTAATTGCATTTCAATGTCTTCGAGTAGGAGATAAATTGAATCTGGCCGAAAGGTTAACTACAAATGAGATATCAAGTCTGGAGTAATTTGTAAGGGTTTCAATTGCATTTAGATACGATACTACTGGATCAAGTATCTTTTTAGTATTTGGATGTCAAAAATAGGATACTGAGAGCATTTGTCTTCTCCATGGTAAACCGTTTAAGCACTCTTTAGTTTATGTGGATTGATGTATAAATATGTCCTTTTGTAATGCTCTATTTGTAAGCCAAGAAGTCTACCCAAGATTATTTATATCGAATTCGTCTTTAAATATTCAGCTACCTTTTGAATTCCATCATTAATTGCAATCATATTTAGATCATTAATATATACCGCGATTATCACAAATATGGTTGTTTCTTGATGAAAACACATGCACAGATTGAATTATTACATATCCTTCTTTTATCAATGTTCAATGAAACACTTATACCACATTCGTATGGATTGTTTTAACTCATGTAATAATCTTTGCAACTTTATCGCATATAATTATTGAGGTTCATATATTAATGCTTATGGCATTTTGAGTCCATCAAGAATTCTTATATATATATATATATATATATCTAATGTTACATCAATTATTCGCAATTTAAGTTCAAAAGCAACTAAATACATCAAGAATATGAATGTAATAACACCTATAACATGACAATATATTTCCTCATAATCAATCCAGAGTCATTGAAATAACCTTGAGCTACAAGTCGTGCTTTGTATGTCAAACTTTCATTATTATCATTTTTTAATAACAAAAACCTATCTATATCCGACAAGTCACACCTCCTTCGGTGTGACTGTAACAGGTATGAATACATTTATTTTGTTGAGATACAAGTCGAGCTTTGTATGTCAAACTTTCATTATTATCATTTTGTTTTATAACAAAAACCTATCTATATCCGACTAGTCTCACCTCCTTCGGTGTGACTGTAACAGGTATGAATACATTTATTTTGTTAAGCAAATCAAGTTTGATTTGCATTGCATATGTCCATTTGATCTATTCATGTCTCTTTTGACATCTAAATACATAATTTGGTTCTAGATTATTATTATTATCTTCATCAATATGTTTTGCCAAAAGATAGGTTAAGACGTCGTCAACTATTTAATTTCTATTCCATATTTTCTATTATAGATACAATTGATAGAGATCTTATGATTTCTTTCTTGCTCTTGGTGATTAATATGCTCATCAAACACTTGGTTGTCCTTCAAATGCTTTATGATATTCTTAGTATACTGTTTTTTTTAGCTTCTTTTCGTTTTCAAGGATTTTAATCCTTACAAGTTACAACTCATATGAATATATATCACGCTTCAAGCAGACTTTAGACTCTAATGTATCATTGCTATTTGATTTTTTGAGGTGTTTCAATTCTAGCTGGAACATTTTCAGCATAGAGATATGACTTAAGCACCGTCTTATTAACTATAAATGAATCGATAAATTGATTTGTAATCATTTGCAAATACAGAATTCGTCAAACTTCTAATTTAGAATTTTGTGGGAAGATAAAGATGTAGCAGTAATGATACATATTATTTCAATATCCTATCATGATCATGTGACTCAGGTTTTACCTAAGTACAACACCACAAGTGCACGGTGGCAATGTCAATGTAGTACAATTGGGATGGAATCCACATGGAACAAGGGCTAGGAAAAAAAACTTGTGAAGACTAATTTTATGCTAGAGCAGTCGGAAATTAGGGATTAAAATTTCACGGATTTTTTCGGCTTTGTAGAAAATTAAATTGCAGAAAATAAATAAAAGGAATTGCAAGTGTTTAAAAAATAACGCAAATAAAAGATTGAAATTCACTAAATTTTTGTGCTCAGGGGTATTTCTGGATTTCTTAGACTTTCCTAAATTAAATTACTGAACATGTTGATTATCTTAAATATCATTATTCAAGATAATCAACATGTTTAGATTGTTTAGATTCATAATTAAATTACTAAATATTTGTGCTTTGTGTTTGCTCCACTTATATTTTTTAGATTCTTTACCTGCCAGGCTGCCACACTGTAAAGTTAGATCAGAAGTCAGTAATCAGATTCTAAGGTGATAAATCCTAAAATCAACATTAAATTCTTATAAGCAGGAAAACACTAATGATATCAGTTAACCTAAACACATATCTAAATATTTCAAACCATGAGAAAACCCTACAATTATCATGAATCTTAACTACTAAACTAGTTAGACATAATTACAGAAAAGATAAAAGCGAGAGAAAAAAAATCTTATATTAAAATGCCTCCAAGGCTGCATGAATGAAACTAGGGTTCTATTCAATGAGATTCAGCACTTTCTGCATACAAAAAACGAAAGCTAAGAGGGGTATTTATAATCCACGAAAGATAAAACCCTATAGAATATTCACTAGATAAATCTCTTGGGGATCGACCGATCGATCTAAGCCATAACCATTGATCTATAGTTCAAAAAATTTATGATACTTTGATTAAGTCTGCTTGGTTTGGATTGATCGATATGCATCAGGATTCACCAAAAAATCTTCACCTTATTTTCCTTCACTGGATCGATCAATCCTCGTAAGAAGATAGGTCGATCTGATGTTTCACGTTTTTGTTTGATGATTAAAACCAATATTTCCACCGTAAGGTCCATTTCACATTTAACATACACTATACTTTCAGAAAAGTTTTCTTGGCATCAAGCTTTTAACACAAATCTTTCTAATCAAAGTGCCTAAAAATTTGTTAAGTGCTTAAAAAGCAAGACACGACTGCAAAATGCATATTTTACCTTAACTAAACTCGATTACATGCAAATGAGTGGAGTATAGGCCCAAAATGATGCATAAAATGGTTAAAAAAGAAGAATATGTTTGAAAACAATGGGAAAATGCCTTATTGTCTTAATGGTTGTCAAACATATCTCTGTGAACCACATTGACAGTCTCTATTTTAGATAATATGTTGTATACTTGGCTGCTAGCTCAATCGGTTGTTGAAATAATAATCACATTCGTATAAGATAAAGTGTCATTTACATAAATTAGTTATACATTGTATAAGTTAGTTACTAAACTAAGAGCCACGTTTGTAAGTTGTGTTCTTACACAAAGACTCATTTTTGTAAACGCAATGTTTCGTGTTATATAAGTATAGATCGAGTCTAACTATTTACTCAGACGAGTGTAATACATTTATAATTAATAACGGTTGTTTACACAGACATTATGTTATTTTTTTCTTAACCATAAACACATCAAATTGTCAATATGGTATCAGAGCTTTACGATTGAGAGGACAAAGAAACAAAGCACAAGTTTTCACACAAACAATAAGCAATAAGGAAAATGCATATGCCAATCGCAAGTAAGACAAAAATATGCAAAGCTTTTCACATCAAGTGATCCCTATATTCAATGGGAAGAAGTACGAATTTTGGAGCACCAAGATGATAACCATTCTCAAGACTAGAAAACTATGGTTTATGGTTTTAGAGGCCGTGTCGGCTGTACTAGCAATGACAAATGATACATCAGCATTGAAAATCTTGCAAACTACTGTGGCGGATTAAATATTCTCACGAATTACGGCAGCAACTACATCAAAAGAGGCATGGGATTCATTGAAGATTGAGTACGAAGGGTCTCCTCAATTTTGCTTGATTAAACTATAAACGTTACACAAAGAATACAAAAATCTAAAGATGTATAATCACAAAGACATAAAGACCTTCACCGATAAGTTAATTGTTTTGGAAAATCAATTGACTTATCGTGGTGTAAAGAAGACCAACGTTCAACTCATAAAAAGGATACTCATCTCTCTCCCGGTCAAGTTCGATAGCATTTTTAGAGTGTTGGAGCAAACTCGCGACTTAACTACAACTA
The DNA here is from genome assembly GCA_900406405.1 of Lepidium africanum. Taxonomy (NCBI): domain Eukaryota; kingdom Viridiplantae; phylum Streptophyta; class Magnoliopsida; order Brassicales; family Brassicaceae; genus Lepidium; species Lepidium africanum. The sequence continues at coordinate 17,625 of OVAX01002578.1, read as the reverse complement.
CAATGACAGAGCTAATCAGTATCTTAAAGGCTCATGAGTTAGAACTATCTTCAAGAGAAGAAAACACAAATGAAGGTGTTTTCAATGCTCGTACAAAACAAAAGAATTCTGATTTCAAATGAGACAACACCAAGAGTTGTATAAGTCAAGACAGGAAGTGGTGTTAGTTTTGCAAGCGAAGCAACCACACATAAAGTGAGTGTTGGAAAAAACCAAAGAAAAGTAATCATGACAAGAATCAAAAGAATAAAAATGAGTGTTACAACTGTTGTAAGATCAATGATTACTCTAATAAGTGTTACTCAAAGAAAAAAGAGAGAGCGCATGTAAGTTTCGAAGAAGAAGACTTAGATGGAGATCATACGAGTGAAGAATCAACAACAACATTAAAAAAAGATATATGGTTGATGGATAGTGGGTGCACAAACCATCTGACAAATGGAGAGAGATATTTCTCCAAACTCGATAAAAATATCGAGGTTCCAATCAAGATCGGAAACGGAAGCATAGTCATGACGGCTAGTAAAGGAGATTCTACCATCATGAAAAGTTGTGGCAAGAAAACAATCAAAAAAGTTTTTTTGGTCCCAAGCCTGGAGAAGAATTTGTTGAGCGTTCCTCAAATAATGTCAAGCGGTTATCGAGTATGTTTCTGTAACAAGGAATGCATCATTCTAGATACATATGCAAAGAAGATTATGGAGATTCCAATGGCCCAAAAAAGTTTCAAAATCAAGATGGGTTATGTCCAAGAAGAAGCCATGAGCGCGAGCAAGCTAGAGGAAATGGAAACATGGCACAAGAGACTCGACAATATAAGTAGTGAACGTTTGAAACAAATGCAAGACAAAGATTTGGTAAAAGGTTTACCAAAGTTTCAAATCAAAAAGGAAATGTGTGAGGCGTGCAACCTTGGAAAGCGATCACGTAAAAGTTTTCCAAGAGAATCTCAAACGAAGACTCAAGAAAAACTTGAGATTGTGCATACGGCTCTATGTGGACCGATGCAACACCAATCACTTGATGGACGCTGTTACTTTGCATTGTTCTTAGATGACTACACTCACATGTAAGGTATACTTCTTAAGAAAAAAGTCTGAAACCTTCCTAGTATTCAAGAAGTTCAAGGCGATGGTAGAGAAGCAATCTGATTGCACCATCAAGACTTTAAGATCAGATGGAGGTGGTGAATTCAATTCACAAGAATTCAACAAGTTTTGCAAAGAAGAAGGGATAAATAGGCAAGTTACTTTGCCTTATTCACCACAAGAAAATGGCACGACAGAACGAAAAAATAGATCCTTGGTGGAAATGGCAAAAACAATGCTTGTAGAACAAGGATTACCGCTCATGTTATGGGCATAGCCTTATATACTTTGGCTTATCTTGAAAACCAGTTACCATCTAAGGCAATCGAGAAAGACATGACGCCAATAGAGAAGTGGTGTGGTCACAAGCCAAATGTGGCACACTTGAAGATGTTTGGAAGCATATGTTACGTACACATTCCGGACCAAAAGAGAAGAAAGCTAGACCCTAAGGTAAAGCAAGGAATTCTTATTGGGTATAGCAATCAATCCAAGGGCTATATAATTCTTATCTAAAAGTATGAGAAGATTGAAGTGTCAAGAGACGTGGAGTTTGAGAAAAATAAGAAGTGGGATTGGGATAGGCAAGAAGAAATCAAAAAGACCTTTGTCTTATCCATGAATGACACTCAATCATCAAGTAATCAAAGTGTAAGTATCTCTAATCCTACTCTCATTTCACATGGTTACGTTGAAGATAAAGAAATGTCCAAGCCACCAAAGAAGATAGATCCATGAACAAGATATTACAAGTGGCGCCAAGATTGGAATTCAAAGAACCGAATCAAATAATTGAAGTGTGTCTTGTTGCAGATAACGAGCTACAAAATTATGATGAAGCGTGTAGTAACAAAAAATAGAGAAAGGCCATGAGTGAAGAAATAGAGATGATCAAGAAAAAAAAGACATGGACACTAGAAAACAAGCCAGAGACAAAAATAAGGCAAGGTTAGTAACAAGAGGCTTTTTCAAGAATATAGAGTCGATTATATTGAGACATTTTCCCATGTCTCAAGACATCATACAATAAGAGCCATACTTGCATATACGGCTCAAATAAAGTAAAGATTGTATCAAATGGACGTCAAATCAGCCTTTCTCAATGGAGAATAAAAAGAAGAGGTTTATGTCACACAACCACTTGGGTTCGTGATTGAAAAAGAATAAGAGAAGGTGTTAAGGTTACACAAAGCGTTATAAGGTCTCAAACAAGCCCCTCGGCCTTGATATTGAAGAATAGATTCATACTTCATTCAAAACGGTTTTGAAAGAAGTATGAAAAATGCGGTGTTTTATATTATAAAGCAAGGAGAAGATGTGTTGATCGTTATTCTATACGTCGACGATATCATCTCCACAGGGATCAATGTCATCTCATCAACAAATTCAAGGAGAACATGAAGAATGATTTTAAGATGACGGATCTTGGATTGCTAAGTTACTTTCTTGGTTTTAAAGTAATCCACGATGATCATGGCATATTCTTTTCAAAAGAAAAGTATGAAAATAAACTTATTTCTAAGTTTGGAATGGAAGGAAGCAACATCGTAAGCACTCCACTTACACCACAAGGGAAAAGAGTAGAAGATGACAAGATATAATGAGTTTCGACAAAATATAAAAGTATCGCTAGAGGTCTTTTGTACTTATGTGCATCAAGATCTGATATAATGTATGCAAGTTCGTATCTCTCTAGATACATGTCATTACCACTCGAGAAGCATTATCAAGAAGCTAAAATGGTGTTAAGGTACGTCAAAGGAACATTCAGTTATGGAATATCGTTGACTAGCGTAGAGACACCAAGGTTGGTGGGTCACTCGAATAGCGATTGGGTGGTTCTATCAAAGAGAAGAAAAGCACATCATGCTATGTGTTTAGTTTAGGATCGGCTATGTTTTGTTGGCAGTCAAGCAAGCAACAAACGGTGGCCCAATCAATGGCAGAGGCAGACTACATTGTCGTATGTGTTGCGGTAAACCAAGCCGTGTGGTTACAATGGTTTTTGCAAGATTTCAGCCAAGAGATTGAAGAAGGTATTCCCATCTTATGTGACAACAAATCAACTATACCAATTGGAAGAAATCCGGTACAACACAAAAGAACAAAACACATAGAGAGTTCAAGTATCACTTTGTACGTGAAGCCAAACAAAAGGGAATCATCAAACTAGAGTATTGTAAAAGAGAATATCAACTAGCGGACATACTCACAAAGGCATTGAATGTTTCAAGGTTTGAAGATCATAGGAAGAAGTTTAGAGTGAAACCAAGATGTGATTAAGGAGGAGTATTGAAATAATAATCACATTCGTATAAGATAAAGTGTCATTTACATAAGTTAGTTATACATTGTATTAGTTACTAAATTAAGAGTCAGGTTTGTAATTTGTGTTCTTACAGAAAGAGTCATGTCTTGTAAACACAATGTTTTGTGTTGTATAAGTATAGATCGAGTCTAACTATTTACTCAGACGAGTGTAATACAATTATAATCAATAAAGATTGATTACACAAACATTTTGTTATTTCTTTCTTAATCGTAAACACATCGAATTGTCAATATCTGTTAGAATTTTCAATTTTGTTAACACTTCCTTCTCTACAAGATTAATTTGTTCTTCATTCTCTTATTTCATGATATTCTCTTCCAAAATTTATATCTCGATCAATGAGAAAATGGTAGTTTTATACAACATAGGAGGTATGGAGATTTTCTGAAACTTCCAAGTTTTACTTTTCCATAATGATGGCCGGACAATTGAATGGGACCAATTTGAGTGGTCAAAGAGTGCAACTCATATTAGCAAAAGAAACCAAACAAAATGGTGAGACATCTACTATTTTAAAGATGAGTGATCAACAAAACATTCTGGAATCTTGTAGACTATGATTTATTAAAATTGGCAGATTGGTTTTGGAAGGTGATACGCAAATAATTTTTGCATCTTGATGTCGTGTGAGCTTACGAGTAAATATTTTAATAGGAGTATAGGACGAAGATCTTGGAGTTGACCACTTCAATGCGGATAAGTGAGTTTACTTTGCCTGAGTAGCATAACAATGTCATCCGTTAGCTATTATGATGATGTTCTATCAAAACCTTTCAGGTACATTGTATTAGTTAAGAAGCATGGTTTAGAGATTTCTCAACTAGGCCTAGAGCCCAACAATGGACATGGGAAATGACAAACCGAAGAGGTGACTAGGAGGGCACAAGTAAGATTCCTCTCGAACCATACTGTGCCTTTCCGTTAAATTAAGAGGATGTATTGGTTTTCTTTGTGTAACATAGATACTAAAAAAATCCAGGATGGTGTAAAGATCCACACTTATCTACATGTGCTGTTGCGTAGATCTTTTTTTTTTAAAAAAAAAAAACCCCTCTTATAATTCTCACTCTCAAGACTCTTGAGTGTTTAGTTGTTATTAGTACTTTGTTTTGTTTTTCCCTTTCACAGTTTTGTTGAAATAATGGCGCTTGTACTTACTAGAGAAGCATGGCTATGTGTGTGGCATATGATTCAGGTCTGTAAATCAGTTAAATACAGCGAACTGAGTCCTTAGTTCTTCAAACTTGAACTTGAGGTGATTGATCACTTTGTGTATCTTCTGATGCATAATGCTCTGGTTCATAGATGGGGTTTTGACTTTGTGCTTAGAAAATGCGTTGAGTTAAGTTGTTATCGAACCTCAGCTTGACACTAAACCATATACAATACTCTCTTCACATTGGTTGGATCATTAAAATTCATCGTGATTAGCTTTTTTTGCAGCCAGATTGGAGGTGTGGATTAGCTTTGATAATAGATAAAGTGATACCATCACTTGGAAGTCAAGGAAAGTTAGAGAATGGTAAAGCTCCATGGCATGGAGTGACATAGATATGCAAAAAAGAATGGACAATGGAGCTACAAGTGAGCATCAAGAGGCCCTGTTTTGTGAATGTTTAAGTAACTTTATTGCTGGGATTGGAGATTAGGTTCTCTTGCAAAATTTTGAACTTCTTTACTCCGTTTTTGTTTGTTTGTTTAACTTCATTGCCCAAATAATACTTTACGTTTGCTCATGATTTGTAATGTTATGGTTAGAGATCAAATTATAATCCTCTACTAAATATAGTATCTTTTATCATATAAAAAATCATTCTAATTGTTATTTGGACAATGAAGTTACTTGATAAAATATTATTTACAATATGAAAATGTATCAACTAAAATATAATACCAGCTTTTGGATATAAAAATATACTTGCATAATAATAAACAATGAAAACAATAAAACATAAAAAAGTTAAAACAAAAATCCGGGCGTAACCCGGAATATCACCTAATAGTTAATAACAAAAATTAAAAAAGTTTGGAAAACTAATTCATTCAAGTCAAAAGATGAAAGCCCAAAATAAACCCATAAATAGCCCATATTAAATCGTTGCACTCTTTGTTCAGGTTTCTTTTCTCTCTTTAGGAATTAAATATGTAAAGAGAAATATATATATAGATCAACCATTTTTTTATTTTTCTTGAAAACTATATAGATCAACCATTGAACCAACATAAAAAAACAGAATTAATCAAACCTTGTCATCCTCGATTCAAATTTTTGATGCTTCACGAATTTATCTTCTATAATAAATGAATCTCAGGAAATTCAATTTTATGTAGATTTTTTTTGTCAACCTAACTTTTATAATATCCTAAAATCATTTTATTCCTTTTCTAGTATGAAAGTATCGAATCCAGAATCCAGGTGGCCACCTATCCTCAACATTTTATGTAGATCTATCGGAATCCTTTTAGAAATGAAACTTTTACACTATTATAACAGGATAGTTATCACAAATATCGAGTAGAGACTTTTTATAAAATACGCTATAATTGTTTATAAATTTTCTATTCTATGTTATAAAATGTTTATAAAATTATAAAGTTTGTAAAATGATGGCAAAAATGGTATTTATGTATAAGTCTTTGTTGTCTTATGTTTTTTTTCTTTTGCCATCTAGTTTTATTTAATTATGAAAACCAACCAGCCTTGTTTATGTATTACAAAAGAGGAAATTAAAAAGGACTTGAGACAAAAGATCCTAAAGGCCCAATTATCGAAGATCAACGCTTCCTTGTCCGCCATTTGTGTCACACGTATAAGCAGGTATCGCCTGCTCAAGTCTTCTACGTGTCGCCTATTCGAACTGCCGGCACACCTCCGAGCACAAGGACCAAACCGCCGGAGACAGCCACTCATAAGCTCTAATCTTCATCGTTAAGCCCTACTGTCGAAGTTGATTTTCTTCTCCATATTGCGTCGGAAGATGTTCGGAAAAGTCCCGCAAAACTCCATGAAAGAACATCAAAGCAAGCTGCAACTATGAATTCCAAAACTTCATTCACACCGACAAAACCGTCTCCACGCTTAAATTACCGGTAAGAAAAAATAAGCAACCGCCGATGCTAAAGATAATGAATTCTCGAGAATCTCCGAAATTGAAAAAGAAATTAAACAGGAAAATCTGGAGTCGACCATAAGAAACCTAGACACCGTAGATCAAATCTCCGATTCAAATCCGAGAAATTCAGATTAAAATCGAGACTCCTAAAGAGCCGGATTTTATTAAAAACGAAAACCACATCATATAAACATGAACAAAGTATCTAGAGAGAAAGAAAACAAAGAAAACTTATTCATCTGGAAAACTAAAGAAGAAACAAAGTAATGAATAAGTACACTCAAGTTGTCTTATGTTTAGAAAGTGGTTTCATAATGTTGTTTCTCCAAAGTAATTTACATATTTATATGGATTTAAAATATGTATATAAATGAATAAGTACACTCAAGTTTCTATAAATTACTTCTGTTTTTATAGTTGATATTTTAGGTTTATTAATTGTTTTATTTTTTCTAAATAAAATATAGTTTATTACAAATTCCAAAGAGTTAAAAATATCAAAAATACAATAAATTTTGCATAGAAATCTTAAAACACCAACTAAAAAAAAAAAAAATTTCTAAAACATCAACTAATAAAGAACAGAGAGAGTAATATTTTTTAAAAAAGTTTCTATTTTTTTTTGTCAACCTTACTCTTATAATTGGATCAATAAAGCTGATCCATAGCCAAAACTCATATTATATAATCCCTCTTTTCCTTCTATTTGTATTAAGGAGGAATCAAACTTTGAAATCTGAAAAAAATTAAAGTGACCACTACAATTGGGCCACACGTTCTAGAAAAAAAAAGTTTATATAAATTAATAACATTATATTATAATTGTTTATTAATTATAGAATTATTTTGACAATAGTTAAATCAACTTCCAAAAATCAAACTGAGTAAAAAATATTTGGTATTTAACAACTTAACTAAATAAACTTTCCAACATATTAGATCATAGTAATCACTTAATGTAATCCGAATTATAAAAAAAATGGTTATTATTTGAATTTTGCTTTTTAATACTGTATTAAACTATTAATTAAAGAAAAAAATCATTAATGTGGACTCTTACTCGTTCCGAGCAAACTACTACTACTCCCTGGTTCCTTTATCTGAAAGTTTGGTCGCAAGTTAGGTCAGGTTGAAGAAAGTTAGGTCTCAATCGACGGTTCTTAAATCGCCACGTCATCGAGATTAAGTTGAACCAGTCACATCAGATCATTGCCCATCCTCAAAATATCTTTAAAAAGTTAACATTTTCTCTCTTCTTCTTTTTTTTAATATGGTTGACTCGGTCGGATTTGGGGAAGATGAAGTGTTTTCACTTCACCAATGGCGACAAGAGAGGAACAACAACGACAACAATCGACGGAGGAGGAGACTCAGTCGTTTCGAGGACTTCAAGACTCTCATGGGCTCGTTCTTTAAGCGTTGCTTCTTCAACCACATCCGATCCAACTCGCCGGTCCGAGTTGGACTCAGATTGGAGTTTCTCACCGGAACGACTTGGTTTCTCGAAACCCCCGAGTCAACGTTGGATCGGTGGACTCGCTGGTGCTGAGAATTATCTAAAGGTATTCACTTACGGTGAGCTGAAGAGAGCCACTAAAGGTTTCAATAGAGCTCTTCTGATTGGTGAAGGAGGCTTCGGTTGCGTTTATAGAGGCGTCGTTGATATTTCAGACTCAAATGGTTACGATTCGAAGATAGATGTCGCAGTTAAACAGCTTAATCGTCAAGGTTTACAGGCATGACTCTAGTCTTTTGACTCTGTTCTGCTTCAATTGGTCTCTCTTTAATGTTCCAACTTTGAACCCAATTCGATTATGTGTGTGTTTGGCTTTACGTTCTAGCATTCAGGGTCATAAAGAATGGATCAATGAGGTGAATTTTCTAGGTGTTGTGAATCATCCAAATCTTGTGAAGTTAGTTGGGTATTGTGCTGATGACGATGAAAGAGGGATGCAACGGCTTTTAGTTTATGAGCTTATGTGCAACAAAAGCTTAGAGGATCATCTCACAGGCAGAGTAATGTCTGTGTCGCTTCCATGGATGACGAGGTTGAAGATTGCTCAGGACGCTGCTCAAGGCTTGGCTTATCTTCATGAAGAAATGGACTTTCAGGTTACAAGTTTAAACTATTTTCATATTGTTCCCATTCCTACGAGTTAGGATCGTTTTGTGTTTTGGTTTTGATTTTGCTTCTGTTTGTAGTTGATTTTTCGAGACTTCAAGTCGTCAAATATTTTGCTTGACGAGAGACTCAGCGCTAAACTCTCGGATTTTGGATTAGCTAGGCAAGGACCTCCTGAAGGACTTGGTCATGTCTCAACTTCAGTATGTATCTCAATTGGAGCACTCTCTAACATAACATCTCTTGAAGTCGTTAACTTTGTTGTGTTTTAAAGGTTGTAGGTACGGTTGGTTATGCAGCTCCGGAGTATGTACAAACGGGGAAATTGACAGCGAAGAGCGATGTTTGGAGCTTTGGGGTTGTGTTGTATGAACTGATCACAGGGAGAAGAGCAATGGACAGAAATCGACCTCGGGGAGAACAAAAACTTCTAGAATGGGTGAAACCTTATGTATCAGACTCCAAGAAATTCCATGTGATTGTGGATCCACGGCTCGAAGGCCAGGACTACTGTATGAAGTCTGTTCAGAGAGTAGCTACATTAGCAAACAAATGTCTAACGAAGCAACCAAAATCTCGGCCTAGAATGAGCCAAGTCGTTTCGCTTCTTGGAAGAATCATTGATGAAGAAAGTGAAAACGCTCCTCCGCCAGTTGCTAGTGAAACAGAAGAGATCATCGAAGCTGAGGTAAGTGGAGAGAGCGAGCCTGAGCTGACGAAGCAAGGGAGTAATTATATGAAGAAGGTTCTTGAATTTAGGGATAAGATGAGCTTAAACAAGTCGCTTTCGAAGCTGGACTGGCGAAACTGGACACCGGGACTAGTCAGAACGTGGTAAAGATAGTCTACTCACTATATATAAACCTCTTAGCCAGAGAATTCAAAGTAACTAACCCAAAACATGAAGCCTCTTGTATGTTACTATCAAATCGTTTTGTTGTGTATTTGCATTGTATATATGTTTGGAAAGCATCTCTTAAAATCTAACTGAGTCTGAAGCTGAAAATATGAGAGAACATTTATCCTTATGTTAGTCAATCCTCGCACTACAAAGATCAATTGTCAAATCTCTGCGTTACGTAAACGAGCAATGAACTGAATCCTTTCGGTACATAAGCAGAAGCAAAACTGTACAACCGAACTAAACAGAACATCAGTTCATACTCAGACAAACAGAGGCGCATTAGATGGGCGTGGATAAGCAGCAGCTATGGCGCCCACAGCAGTTTGCCGAGCAAAACCTGCATCTGCTTTTTGGTTGATAGCAACACTGTCGCTTCTCCTACGCAATCTTTTCTCGATTTTATCGATGTTTCTTCCTCCTGTTTCATTCAAAATTTGGATGTGTTCGAGGTGAGAAACAACCTCATTCATGTTTGGCCTCAACCTTATCTCGATGGTGAGGCATCTCAGCGCCAGAGTAGCTACTTTACAAGCTTCTTCCATTGAGTATTGATCTTGAAGGCGGTTATCAATAAGCCGAAATAGCTTCCTTTTGTTTGCAAGCAACGGTTTTGCCCACTCCACCAGCTTTTGTTCTCCGGGCGGACGGTTCTTGTCCACAGCTCTCCGTCCAGACAACATCTCCAAAAGCACGACACCGAAGCTATAGACATCACTCTTGGTTGTTAAGTGACCTAAGGAAAGTGAAAGAGTAATGGTCATTAGAAAGAAGTTGATCAACTCATATACAATGAAAGAACAAAGTTATGATCCACTAACCAGTCGCGAGGTATTCAGGAGCTGCGTATCCGTAAGTACCCATGATCCTTGTAGAGACATGGCTTTTACCACCTGTTGGACCGTCTTTAGCCAACCCGAAATCAGAAAGCTTGGCATTGTATTCCTGTGATCATGTCAGACAAGGATTAATTCTTTTCAACAAAAGACTTTGGAAACTTCTTTCATCATATCGAAGACAGAAGAATAAAAGCAAGAATATAAACCGAATCCAGAAGTATGTTCGAAGTTTTGAAGTCGCGGTATATGACACTAGGCTCGGCGTTATGAAGAAAAGCAAGGCCTTTTGCAGCACCAAGAGCAGCTTTCAACCGGAGAGTCCATGATAAGGGTTGGAAATAAGAACCTCCTGCAACCGCAAAATTACACTCAGAACAACGATTCGAATGCTTCAAAATTGAAATGAGTGGAGAGAGATAATACTTCTGAATAAATGATTCTCCAAGCTTCCACGAGGCATGAATTCATAAACAAGAAGACGATGCTCATCCTCTAGGCAATAACCAATCAGTGTCACAAGATTTGGATGAGAAAACTGCCCCAAGTAATTCACTTCTGCCTGCAACAACAACATCATCAATCAAAAGAACATTAAACAAACTTCAAATCGTGTCAGAGTTTATAAAGATCAAATTAATTGTCTTTTTTTTTTAATTTACCAGCCATTCTTGGTGACCTTGCCAACCATCTTGGTTAAGCTTTTTGACAGCAATGACAATACCAGTTCCTGGTTTAGATGCAATGAGAGTCTGCTCATCAATCCATCCTTTGAAGACAGAACCAAATCCACCTTCACCAAGAACACTGTCTGGTCTGAAATTCCTAGTTGCTGATTTGAGCTCAGCAAAAGTGAAACTCTTAAGGTTAGGAGATTGCAAGATCTCTCCTTCGGTTCGAGGGTTTGTTCTGACAGACACAGAAGAGCTTTTGCTTCCCATACTTTGTGAATCGTTGGCCTCTGAGCTCATATACTTCGGACTTGCACCTATGCAACAACCAAACACATAGTGTGCATACATAAGAATATTAGATTTCACATTTTTGACAAACCCCATTTTTCTCCAAAATTGTTGTTTAGAGATCAGACAAATATAAAAAAAGTTGTCTTTTTCTCTCTGCGTTTTTATTTGATCAATGAGGCGTGAATTAACCAAACACTCAAAAAGATTAGAAAATTAAATCAATTATTAGCTTCTAGAGATATAAAACCTTAATGACAGATTTGTCAAAACAGCCTAACTTTTAAGTTAAGTCCTCTTAGCCTCCAACCACCAAATAACCTAACCTCCAATTAAAATAAAAACTTAACAAACACAATCTAAATTAAGACAACTTGTGAAAACCTAAAAGAATTGAATATTGAAATATAAAAATCAAAATTTGCATGTGTAGTGTTTGGGGAAAAAATCAATATGAAAGCTTGAAGGTACCTGGCTTACCTGGGCTCACAGCTTTAATCTGAGCACTCAAGCAAATCCCCATGATGTTTTGAGGAGAATTAAGCAAAAACCCTTTTGATATTTACAGTCTAAAGATCAAAGAGGTGTAAAGTTTAACAATGGAAAATGGAGAATTGAGACAGAAACAGATCGGATTGTGAGGATAAAGAAGATATTTTGCAATATTTTTGAATTGGGTAAAGTAAGAGATAAATGAGAAAGAAAACAAAATTCTGGCTTCACCACTTTTGCTAAAGAAATAGAGAAGAGATAGAGAAAAGTTTCTATCAACAGTTTTGCAATGTTGCTGCAAGTAGCAGAGAGAGAGGCGTTGGCATTAATGGCAAACCGGTCCCGCCTTTAAACCCATCTTTTAATTTTTCATTTTAATTAAAAATAATTAATTAAATAATGCTAGAATATAGCATAATGCTCCATAATACAATGGTTAAAATTTTAGTGTAAAAAGACATAAAAACTCAATATTAAGTTTTAGTATTCTAATCTATTGAAAAAAAAAACATAAAACCTGTTTTTCTTTTAGGGTTCTATTTTGATGAAGAGAGATTCTAGGGTTTGGTGGTTGGGAGCTCGTCTTCTTCCTCTCTCCAGCGGCAGCGGCGCATCTTCTTCGCTTCTCCAGCGGCAAATCTCATTCGAAGGTAAGTCTTTTTACCGATGGCATTTTCTTCGATCTATAGTTGTTTTGTTGATGGATTTTCTTAATTATATGTTCTTATTTTTCATTTTTGATTTCGTTTAGATGGACTTAGATTTTGAGATTAAATGGATTTTGATTTTGAGATGAGGATTTCGTGGAGTTGTGTCTTTATATTGAATTCCTTTGATGTAATAAGGCTAAAATCAGAGACGTGATGAGATTAGTAGTGGATGTTTCGGAAAATGCAATCGTAGTTCAATGTGATCAGATTAAGAAATGTCTGTTGATTGCTTTACAAGTTCTCAACTCATTTGTTTTAGTTTTTCTACAATAGTACTGAACAAGTATTTACATCTCTGTGTTCTGACTTTTGTATGTGTGAAATGAAATCAGTCTCAATTTGAGAACTGGTTCTGTGATTGCTTGTTGTTTATCTTGTTTGATAAAGCTAATGATTCACTAGTCTTTGTTTCATAGTTTGATTTGGAGATAAAGAATTATGAATTCACTAGTCTTTGTTTCAAAATTTGAATTAGAAAAAGAGAGAAATTGTTTATGAATTCACTAGTCTTTCAGCACCGCTAAGCTGAATTCACTAGTGTTTGTTTCAGAATTTGTTTACCTCGTTGATTGTTGTTTTGTTTCCAAATACATAATAAAATTTAGCTTATTGGGGATGCTCAAGTACCCTTAAATGAGCTTCAACCTGAAAACATTACAAATATTTGGTTTGAAGTAAGTCAAGGACTTAGAGGTCCCAAGGGATAAAAGACTATCGTGACCAGGTTAGTATCTTTACAAATGATAACATCTATTTATTACAATAGTATTATAGATATATCTGCAGTGATATATACAGCTGCAATTAGAGCTTCTAGATTGTCCATTTGGAGAAGACTGCGGATTCAAGAACCCACTTACCCATAAGTCCTCATTGACCATTTTAGAGAAGGTGCTTAAGCCATGAAGCAAGGATTCAGATGCTACATATTTGATAAGAAAAACAATGTGATTGTGATAGTAGCTTTGTCAGTGACTGTGGTTTCTGCTGAAGATTTACCAATTGTAGATTTTATAGGAAAAGCAGATTCGTTTGTGGCTATGATGTTGAAGAAACTAGTAGCTAAATCGAAGCAGATCCGTCTAAGCTAGATTTTATACTACGAGATGGAATTTAGCAAGTTTTGTGTCTGAATACTCTCATATAGTGACTGAAAACTTTGATCAATTACTAAGAGGCTTGGATTGAATCATATCGATTTTTCAAATGTTGTTTATACTGGTTTTTTTCGATGTTTAGAGTTAACTCTGTTCTGAATGTCTGCAATGTCAAAATTTTTGGAACTAATAGGTTGTAAGACTAAGGTATCAACATGTATATATTTACCTACCTCAAGAATTTTATAGTCCCTCCATTTATATACATCAAATTTTTCTCAAATCTCTAATTCCTACAAACTAAAACAATATGATTCATTGATGAAAGATTTGAAATCTCAAAAAGGAAAAAAAGAAAGATGATTTATCGTGAATGGGCTTATGCAAAAATCGGTGTACAAGTTGGAGAAAGAGATATAATGTTAGTAATTTAAGCGTAAAATCATCATTTACAATTCTAGGCTAAAAACTATTAAAAAAGTCTACAAAAATTGAAACAAATCTACAACACTACGTATAAACATTTACACTGAAAAATCTACAACACTAGAATAATAAATCTATCAAAAAAAAACTCTGCAACACTGATTATAAAGTCTACGAGAACAAATCTACCAATTTCAAAAAAAAAATCTTCAACATATGGAAACAAATCTACTAATTGACAATAAATCTACAACTTAAATATAAATCTGCAACACTACAAAATAAAGTTGCAAAAAATAACTCTACCAATTTGAAACAAATCAGCAACATTGAATATAAAATATACTAAATGAAAATAAATCTGCCAACAGAAATAAATCGGCAACACATAACATAAAATCTGCAAATGCAAATCTACTGTATGAAATTAAATCTGTGACCAAATTTAAATCTACCGATAGGAAAAAATTGACTAAACTAGATTAAAAAAATCTACGAAACGGTAAAACTAATTTGCAAAACGAAATCTACTACACTATCAAAATAAATCTGCAAACAATAAATCTACCAAAACAGAATAACTCTACATTAAGCAAAACAAATTTGCCCAGAAATATTAATTCTACCTTGTATTGTAGATTTATTTCCCTTAGATTTATTTTTCGTTGCTGGAGATTTCATTAATGGCATTTATGTAAATATTTTATTTCTTACAAAGCAAAAAAAAGACAAATTGGTCTTTAAAAAACTTTCAGCATTATTTAACTAATTTTGAAATATGAACATTATTCTAATGATTTCATAATTTTCTAGCATTATTCTAGCAAATCACCCTTTTAATTACTACTAATATACGTACTTTGTTAAAATTCAATATCAATTTTATTTTTTTCTATGTTCAGTCAGTTTTGTTTTTACATTGGAAGCATGATTGTCTAAGATAGATGGGTTTCGAAATAGAATATTTATAAATTAGAGATAGGAGTTTAACAATATTATGTTCATATATACATTAGAAAATTATGTTGACCTGTAGTAGCCATTTTAAATATATATATATATATATATATGGATCTATTATCCATTTTAATTTTTTTCTTTTTTTCACTTAAACTGAATTGTATTATGATTGGAAATACCGTATTGAGAGACCAACAATGGATCTTAAAGAAAACAACAGATACAATCGACCCTACAAACATAAAGAGGATGATTTGTAGGCAATCCTATTGATAAAACCAAAACCTACAGATCAAGACTTTGATATCACCTAAAGAGTTTCTGAACGACATTTCGACAACATGATTCCTACCAAACACGATGACTTGACACACCAAGACTGGCTTCCTCTAGAAAAAGATGAGTCTCACGAAGAAATTGTCTTAGTCGATAGTGACCTTCTGAGCTAGGAAACAAGTCCGAACTTCAAATCGGAGGATTAACGACATCAACACTTAATCCCAAAAATTTAGAAGTAATTTAGCCGAAAAAACACTAGGAAAAAGACTCCCACAACATAAGTTCCATCGTACCCTAGGTAAGATTCCTAAGCGTAGGAGGAGAAACACTAACAACAGCCAAAAACTTAATGGCTAACTAAACAAGACTAAAACTGATGAAAGAAATAAGATACTGCCAAACGATGAAATGGAGTATGGTTCAGGAGAAATGGTCCGGATCAGAACCACCACAGCAACGATGAGGATCGAAACCTTTTACCTTGAACCACGAGCCCAGAAAGCTCAGAGTAAGGGAAAAAGCAATAAAGATCCAAAAGAAGCCAGTGACCTCAAGAAGACAACAAGAAGCCACCAACTTCGCCGGAGCCAACATCGGTAACAGATCTTACGCAACCACCACATCTCTTCACCGCAAGCTATATTCTCGGAAGCACTCTACCGGCAAAATCACAAGGTAGGGGTCGGCACCGGTGCAGTTGTAGTCATCGGTCGTCGACCTCGACGTTGAGCTAAAGAAGCTAAATCTAGATCGCCGCTTAAGTTTCTCTCGAACTACAGTATTATGAGAGAGAAAAAAAATTTTACATCCATCTTTAATTAAATATGGTATTTTAAAAATAAAGGATTTTAAAATTAACAAAGATGTAATTTTAGTCAAATTGTTAAATATAGTATCCATTGACTTTTCTACCCTGAGTTCACCTCATGTAATATTGTTAGAAGTTTGATGGTTGGTTATAAATTGGATATTGTCTATCTATTTAAAGTAAATGGTATGATAATTTTTCTCAATATTTTTCAGTTTTAAAATTTTCGTAAAATAAATTTATGAAAATTTTAAAATAAAAATATTAATATGTGGGTATCACTCCAAAAATCAAAATTTATTTTTTGATAAAGCACAAAAATTGAATGTTGCATAGATAATAGGGAGTAACATCAAAAATTGAACATTCAATTTTCAAAAAAAAATCAATTTTTTTTTGATAAAGCACAAAAATTAAATGTTCCATACACAATAGGGAGTATCATCAAAAATGCCCTAAATCTTTGCAAAATTATATCATGCACTATTCACCTCATCAAAAATGTCATGGGTTTTGGGTTGAAAAGACAAAATTATCTTTTCAACTTTGAGAAAATGGCACGGTGGACAGAATGACGCAGAGGATATGTCCATGTCTATTGATAGAAAATTGTACATGTCCATGTAATATTATAAAAATCATGGGCATATGAGACATATGTCTATGTCCATCTAAATGACATTGTACATGTCCATGTAACACTGATTTATCATGGCAATATAAGACATATGTCTATGTCCATTTGAATGAAATTGTACATGTTCATGTAACATTAGTTGATCATGGCCATATAAGACATATGTCCATGTCATTTAAATGAAATTGTACATGTCTATGTAATACTAGTTTATTATGGTCACATGAGACATATGTACATATCCATTTAGATAAAAGTGTATATGTCCATATAATATTGGTTGATCGTGGTCATATTAGACATATGTCTATGTCTAGACGGTAAAAGACAAAAAGGTAAAATAAGTGATGATTATGTCCATGTCTAGACGGTCAGAGCATTTTTGATGATTATTAATAGTACCGGAGAATTTTGGATGATTTAGTATAAATAGTATACCATTTTTCTTAATTTTCTCTAGACAATATGTTACAAAATATTGCAGAAATAATCACGCTTAAAAAATATGGAAATCATGGACGGTATTTAAAAAAATCTCAGGTTATATATATATATATAGAGAGATCATCGTCCAAAAATTTTTTAAGAAAGGAGAAAGTATAACAAATTAATTCTTGAAAATAAATATTTCTTTGTTGTGAAATCGTTAACCAAATTATCAAAATTAATATTTGTACCAAATCCCTTGTCTATAGACAAGATAGTCAAAACATGAGCAGAGCAAATAAAAAATAGTCAAAACATCAACAAATAAAAAAAGGAACATGATTGAAAATTCAAGGAAGCGTGTATTATTACTACGGCTGGGATTAATATTTGCTATTCGCGAGTATTCGTAATCGTATTCGATATTCGATTCGAA
>OVAX01002577.1:0-28050 GCA_900406405.1 Lepidium africanum | reverse complement strand
AAGTTGTCATGGCAGCGTTAATGGCACCAGAGAGAACTGTGAAATGGCATGGGAGTTTGGTGGCTCGGTTGTTGTTGGAGGATATCAATCTTCCATTAAGTGATTCTGTTTCCGACTGGAGTTCCAGTTTGCTTGCCACTGTTTCACATGCGTGCAAAACTGAGGATATCTCTCTGGCTGAAGTAGCTTTGTCTGCATTTTTAGTTTCTGTTGACAGAAGTGAGAAAGCACAGAAGATGGTAATAGAGAAGGGTCTTCATCTGATGAGAGATAGTGCTAGGAAAACAAGAAATCACAAAGCAGTGCAAGAAGGCTTTTCGAAGGCCCTAGAATTACTCTGTGCTGGTGACATGCATTTATCTCTTGAAGAGAGTCAGAAATGGTCTGGCATACTACTTGCCTGGGTTCTTGGAAAAGTTGCATCTGACACTGTTCAATCTTCAGCAAGAAGAATCCTTTCAAGCACTTTTGAGGACTATGGACCACACTCTGTCCCGATTTCTCAGGGATGGCTAACCCTTATATTGCATGAGATTTTGAACCACAGTAAGACATTGTCAGCTAAAGGAACTAGCCTACCTAAAAACGAGAAACCAAAGGTGCATCAATTTTATGGTCATTAATTCTGTTATCACAACAGAAAATAGTTAAGAATTATGTCTATTTTATTCTAGTTACGTCTTTCAGTTTTAAATTTACCAAATAAGAGCTATTTGCTTTCGCATGTACAGGTAGATCAGTCCAAAGTGTCTTCTGCTACTCAGTCAACCAATCAGTTAGCAGGGGCTGTTGTTAATCTTGCCATGGCTCAACTGGGTACAGTCCCTGATTCTGTCAATAATCTTCCACTGGCAGATCTGCTTCTTTCAGAGCCTTTTGCAGTACCGATAAAGAACTTAAAGAAGGATAATCCTCCTAAATTTAATGCTGCTGAGTCTGCATTGGCAACCCTTAAGGCGATCAAGTCACTGACTAATGTCTGTGCTGAAGATTCTGTATGCCAGAACAAAATAGTTGATTTTGGTATTCTTTGTTTGCTAAGGCGCTTTCTATTATGTGATGATTATGAGAAGCTAGGTGCAATAGAAGCCTATGATGCATCCAGATCCCTTGAGGCTCAAGAGCGAACTCCAGATAGTCCTGGTGAATCTACAATTACAGATATGCAGGATCCATGTAGTGTCAGAGTCCCAGCTAGTGCGCACATCCGAAGGCATGCTGCTAGATTGCTAACCATTCTTTCGCTTCTTCCACAAGTCCAGAAGGTCATTTTAGCTGATGAAACTTGGTGCAAATGGCTTGATGATTGTGCAAGCGGAAAAATTCCGGGTTGCAATGACCCTAAGACACAAAGTTATGCGAGGGCTTCTCTGTTAAATGTATATTGCAATCAGCAAGATGCTAATGGATCTGGAAATGGAAAAATTTCCAAGCCATGCATATCAAACATGAATAGAAACTGTCCTCGGTATGGAGATATGATATTTTTAATTAATCCTGGACTACCCCATTGGAAGTGTCCAGAAAAAGAAAGTGGTGAGAAGAAAGAATTTTCAAGTGACGATGAAGCGGCAAATGCTGTTGATATAGTCAGAGACACTGTCCTTGATGTTAACGATGTGTCTAGCTCCATGGATCCTTCTAGTAGTAATTCACGTGTACATGAGCCTGAATTTGATGTTATCTTTCTTCATGGCTTGCGTGGTGGACCCTTTAAAACTTGGCGAATTGCTGAGGACAAGTCATCTACCAAATCTGGCTTGGTGGAGAAGATTGACCAGGAAGCAGGAAAGATGGGAACATTTTGGCCGAGTGAGTGGCTTTCAAATGATCTACCGCAAGCTCGCTTGTTTACCCTGAAATACAAGGTATGTCTTGAGTTTCAGCCTATTATTATGCATTCTTATACTCAATAATGATCTTTGTAACTGCTTATCTATATGGTGTGCACTCATATGTTCCCTGGTTGTCATTTTGTTATCATTGGTATATTTGATACAGACAAATCTCACGGAATGGTCTGGAGCTACTTTGCCCCTTCAGGTACATTCTTTGATATTAGGGCTTTAAGGAAATAGTACCCCTTCTTTATCCTTGCGAGTAATATTATGCAGTAATTATTGGATGAGGTATAATTGATTACAGATGGCATTCTGTTTCTGAACTTTACACTTCATTTCACTACTATTTAGCCTGCAGTGTTTTTCTTGCTGATGGAATTCTGTTTATATGCAGGAAGTTAGTTCTATAATATTGCAACAGCTCGTAGCCGCAGGCATTGGAGACCGACCTGTTGTTTTTGTGACTCACAGGTATGAAGTCTCTTACGGTGCCTATGTATATGTATTTCCTAATGCAGACTTATACGCTCTATCTGGTTTAATTGGCTGCGATTGGTGTTCATACTGGCGTTATCAGTCAAGGCTTTATATATCTTAGTGTCTTTCGTAGTCATGAATTACTTTCATTTTGTAGTATGGGAGGACTTGTCGTGAAGCAGATTCTACACAAAGCAAAGGAAGAAAAACTTGACAAACTAGTTAATAACACAGCTGGAGTTGTATGTATCATCACATCATATATTTCTGGTTTTCTATCTTCTTAAGCATCAAAATTCTTGGGTTTCTCGAACGTTGTTCCTAGTGAATTAGGTCTTTGGTATAAAATGTTAACATCTCTTACTTCACTTTCAGGTATTCTACAGTTGCCCACATTTTGGCAGCAAACTTGCAGATATGCCCTGGCGAATGGGTCTTGTGTTGCGCCCAGCTCCATCTGTGAGTAATACTTACTCTATTTTCGAGTTTGATTTGTCCCCTTCTTTAAATCTCTAATGAGCCATATGGATGATGAAATCTGATAGATAGGAGAGCTACGAAGTGGTTCCCCAAGACTAGTGGAGCTCAATGACTTGCTTCGTCAGCTCCACAAGAAAGGGATTGTTGAAGTCCTTAGTTTCTGTGAGGTTGTTGATCTGTTATATTACTTTAATGATTCCCTTTTGATTGTAACATTACATGACACTGTTGAAATATCAACAAATTGCAGACAAAAGTCACCCCAATTGTGGAAGGCTATGGGGGATGGGCTTTGCGGATGGAAATTGTGCCAATCGAATCAGCGTACCCAGGATTTGGTGAACTTGTTGTAAGTATCTCTCTCCATCGACAAAATACTTTAAAAGGCTCAACTCTAATTACAACTTCCAAAACTGTTGGTTTCACTTGAAACAGATATTGGAATCAACAGACCATATTAATTCATGTAAACCACTGAGCCGCTCGGATCGTTCATATACAGAGACGTTGCAGTTCCTGCGCAAGCTCAGCTCGCACCGCTCAAGATCTCATATTAAACCGAAATCTGGTATACATGATTGATTAACCATTGTTGATTTGGGGAGGCATTTGTTGTGACTTGTGACAATAGGTTATCATTTCTTCTTTGTATATAGAAGACACACATACATACATAGAAAGAAAAAAAAAAATCAGACGTAGGTTATTTTGTTTCTTTTAACACATTGTTTAATTTTGTATTACTGAACTACACTTGAAAGTATATAAAATGATGCCTTTTTCATTTCTAATGTGTTCTTCATTAATAGAAAATAGTTACTTGTCTTTTGATTTATGGTTATGATATTACCGACGATTTGTGAATTTTATTAGCTCAGCGTGAAGTACATTAAGATAAATTATGTTGAAAAGTCACATGAAATAGACATTATCAATTACAAACAAAAATGGATGGCCTTAATTCATGGAAAATTACAAACCATGACGTTTGAATTTTTAGGAATAATAGTAAATTAGTTGTTGTGGAAAGTATACGCAAAGTACAACTCTCATTTTAACCTAATGAAATCCATATTAATCCTGATTTATGGGGTCAATCCAAATGTTTTATCATTTAATTATCATTTAAAATTGTGTATGGTGGTGAAATAAAATGTCAAATGGATTTTTCTAAATGGTGTTTGTTTGGCATTATCATTAAGATATGTCAAGTTGATTTTTGATTGTAACTCACATTTTTTGGTTAAGAATCAGTATAAATTTGTAATGAGTCAACCCAATTTCCAAATAGATTTGCTTTTGGGAAAAAAATCACGTGTGTTGGAAGCTCAATACAACGCGTTACAAAAACCACGTGACGTAGCGTATTGGTGTTGGCTAATATTTACTATTTATCTTATAAATTCTTTATAAAAGTAACCACAAATCGTATGACGCATGTCCCTCGTTAACTTCTTCCCTGAATCTCAACAAAGTCTTATTATAACAACCTTGTCCGAATTTTTTGGTATTATCAATTTGCCATTACTTAGTACTGTAATGTTTTCTTTAATTTAACGCAAGTATATTTGGTAAATCGAAGTAAGAATGTTGGAAGAGTATAAGAGAATGTTGGACAAATAATAAAATGGTTGCACTTTCACACACATTGAGAGTATATATATCTATTTAAAAAGAGATTAAAAAAAGAAGAGAATTTGGTAAATTAATTAGGAAGAGGTATATAGCTGTCAGATCATGACTTGTTGTCCAAGTTCGTAGTTAGGTATAAAAAGAGAAGCTGAGGTAACAATTTTCATACTTGTGACAATTCTGAGAGACGCTTCCGAAGGAAAGAGATCGTTAGAAGCGACGCTTTAAGTTTTCATTCCTTCTGATTAGCAACTAAGGTAATTATGATTAACCTGTTAATCTCTTTTATTTTATCAACTGCATGCAATTTTAAAAATTAGAGGATAAGTTTAGCAACATATACTAGATTTGATGCGTTTCTGAGAAATGTAATGAAACAAAATCTATCTCAGTATATGAAGATAACATATGTAGTTAGTGGTAATTACTACATTTAAAGATCATGATGTTTGTTAATTTTTGGTATAAAAAGATGGAAGCTTGTTAAGCACTCTAACTCAGTTACTCTTCCATCTAATCTTGCTTTCTTTTTCACATTCATCCATTTCCGGTAACTCATTTTTTCATAATTATATGACATTAATGTTTTACATTATGCGTGTATTCTCAGTCTTAGGGTTTAAGTTTCAGAAACTACAGTCTTATGTACATTTGTATATATCATTAAAAAAAAAAAAAAAAAAAGTCGAGAGACTTATTAGTGTTGTGATAGATGATCCAGCTAATTAATAAAATGCATTTTCTTGATTTGAAATATTAGTAAAAAATAGAGTAATATAGGCAGATAATTTCTTATTTTTGTGTGCCTTGTTCGTTTTTTTTTCTTTTTTGATTTTTTTTTTTTGCTTAGCTACATTAATACTCAACCCACATATATAATATACACATATTATTGTGCCTGATTATGTATAATGTGATGCTCCGTTGCTTTGAATCTTTAAACTCTTAGAAAAGGATAATATCTAGCTAGCAAGAGAGAATAAATATATGTGGCCAAATGTTGCATCGATGATCGTTGTTTTTATATATAAAAAAGAAGTCAACACGATTAATTAAATACTTGACTTAACGTGTATGTAATTCACATGTACAGACATAACATTACGGGTAGGTCCATAAATAGTTTTAGTCATCACAATCTAGAATTTCTTATGGAATAAATATCATCACGTTTGAAACGATGCACACTAGAACAATTAGAAATAAACTCTACATTGTATAGAAATTTCTAAACTGTATCATCACGATTTATCTAACAACAAATTAAGGCCACTAATATAAACCATATGAAAGCAAAAGTACGTGATTTGGTAAAAGAATCACTAGATTTATAGAATTCGTGCCCTATTTCTCTTTGTAACATGTATCTACACATATTCATGCATATAGGAGGCTGTTGCTTTCAATCTTAAATGTTGAAACTGTTAGGAAAAGAGAATATCCAGAGAAAAAAAAAGATGGCTATTAATTTGATGCATGCATTGAAAAAGTATCACATAACTGTATATATAAAAAACATAAGTCAACACTATTAATTGCAATACTTAACGTGTTTCATGTACTCAATGCAAATAAAAATTTTGGTAGGGGGCGATATATATATATATATAGTTTAACAATCACAATCCACATCAAAGTATCGATTATATTTATCATGCTAATTGAGAAGATCATAAGAATGATTAAATAAACCCTATATGTAGATTAATGTAATAATATAAACACAAATAACTAATAAGATAATGAGTTAATGACTCATCTCATATCTGTCTATATTGTCCAAAACACAAATAATTATCTAAATTACACGTAACACCTTTCATTCTTGCTTTTATACGTAACACTTTTTGCCATTATTACAAATATCTATTGTATCGTATATCTTCAAAATTAACAAATCAACGTTTGGCAAATCTTTTTCTATAGTTCAATAATTTGTAATGTTCATATGACGCTATAAATTCGACACGTAGACAAAAAAAAAAACAAAACTCAAAAGTAGTTTAATATTGTAAGAATTTGGCGTAATCCAAAAGGCGGCTAAGTAGAGAGAGTAGACGTTTGCTTCCCGCGTTATACAAAGCCCTAATTCTGATCATCATAATGCGTGCAAGCTATTTTCTATTTCCTTTAACGATTCTCATTCTTACTCTCTTCAAGCTTCTTCTTTCTTTTTTATTCTTTATTTTCTTCCTCTTTCTCTTCTTTTCCCGGAAAATTCTATCTGTTGTTGTCTCTCCTGATAATATCCCGACCAAGTTTATCTCTTTCTCTTTAATCATTACTTCTCTCAAAATTTAACCTAATTGTTTTGGTTTATAGATTCTTCTTTCTTCAATCTTTTGATTGCAATTCCATGTTTAAAACGCATAGTTTTCTCATTGAATCACTCATTCTTCATTTGTTTATGCATATAAATCTTCAGACTTGAATTCAGTTCTAATGGGAAACCAAACAAGCAAGAAGTCAGATAAGAGCTTACACTACACAACAGAGATAAGATCATACGAAGCTGCGTGTAAAGCAGACACAGAACTACAATCATTCGACTCAACTATGCAAGCAAGAACAAGTCACGTGATAAGCACGTTAGCAACAGGTGTTGAAGTTCGAGCTTTGTCGTTTGATTCATTGAAAGAAGTGACACAATGTTTATTGGATATGAATCAGGAAGTTGTGAAAGTGATATTGGATTGTAAGAAAGATATATGGAAGAATCAACAATTGTTTGAACTTGTTGAAGAATACTTTGAGAATAGTTTGAAGACTCTTGACTTTTGTGCTGCTTTGGAGAAAGGATTGAGAAGAGCTCGTGATAGTCATCTTTTGATTCTTGTTGCTCTTCAACAGTTTGAAGATGAGAGCCTTCTTCAAGGTAAGTTTAACTTTTATTCTTTCTCTCTTTTTTTCCAAGGTTTCAATTAAATTAGGATTGGAAAATTAGGATGTTTTCTATATTTGTTTTTGAAGATTAGTAACTAAGAGGATTTTCACACATGTCACATTCTATTATTGATGGGAGGTTTTGTCATGTATGATATAGAAAAAGTAATAGGATTTTAAAAATTATAAAGAAACTATAATTATAAGGAAATTATAACGAAATTGTGCGTAGAGGAATTAATAGGAAATCATGTTTTAAAGAAAGTGACAAAATTAAATAAATTATAATTTCTTTTATATAGTCTTTATATGCTGTAGATTATTATTATAATCCATTAACTTAAATTTTTTAATATTTTCAATAAAATTTCATATGGGTCCTAATTACTACTACATTATAAGTTATGGGTGTTAATGGCTCAAACCTCTTATGTTCAACTCTATCCCACTGCATGTCGAAGAAAATAGAGGTCTTAGGATGAATTTGGATTATAGATTGGACTTTGTAATCTGGTTGACAAAAATAAAATTTTTTTTAAAAAACAAACTTTTAAAATTAAAATTAAAGGTTATTTTCAGTCATTTGTCCTATTTCCATTTCATCCAAATTCTACACATTTAGATTATGATTTTGAGTTGTGTAGTTGTGAATGACCAGTCAATTTTTTATGGAATTTCCAAATGAAACTAAAACGGGACAAACAAAGCTTATTTATGTTTTTTCGAACTTTGTCCTAACTATAAACATTTTGAGTTTGACATTTCTGGTCTATTTTTTTGGTTGGCAGGTGGTAATGGATACTCAAAGACACTTGAAGAACTGAAGAATTTCAAAAACTCAGAGAATCCTTTCAACGAAGACTTTTTCAAGATGTTCCAATCTGTTTACAAACAGCAGATGGTGATGCTTGAGAAGCTTCAGCTTCGTAAGAACAAGCTTGACAAAAAGCTCAAAAGCATCCACACATGGAGAAAACTCTCTAGCATCATCTTCGTGGCTACATTTGCCACTGTGCTTATCTGCTCTGTCGTGGCTGCAGCCATGGCAGCTCCTCCTGTGGCTGCAGCTCTAGCTGCAGCTACTGCCGTGCCGCTAGGCTCAATGGGGAAATGGGTCGACTCACTGTGGAAAAACTATGAGAATGCACTCAAAGGACAGAAAGAAATGATCCATTCAATGCAAGCAGGGACATTTGTGGCTGTTAAGGATTTGGATAATATCAGGGCTTTGATCGAAAGGTTGGAGATTGATATCAATGGGATGGTGAAGAGTGCAGAATTCGCAGTGGAGCATGACGCAGTCAAGATTGGAATCGATGAGATTAAGAAGAAACTTGACGTGTTTAAAAAGAATGTAGAGGAATTGGGACTTCAAGCTGATTTGTGTAGCAGAGATATAAGAAGGGCAAGGACTGTGATTCTGCAGAGAATCATCAAGCATCCCAATAATGCTAGTAGCAGCACCTGAATCAAAACACAAACAAAAGGAACTCAGATTCTCTCTTCTTCAACTTCTTAGCTGCAAATAAAGATATACTTGAAGAAGACTCTATAAAGAATAGTACAGATTCTTTCAGAGTTTTATATTATTAACTAAATGTTCAATTACTTAAAACTGTTTATTTATGATCAATGCCTGTTGCCTTTTCTGTATTCTTTGATGTGTGAAAACAATGGGAGCCAAAATCTTTTCAAATTGAGACTATCAATAGATGATGGTTCTCTCAGGATTCCTTTTTGTACTCTTGGAGGCTAATCAAATATCTTATTCCTTCCAAAAATTCAATACCAGAGCCTCAGAGGCTTAATCAATAGAAAATTCAGACAAAGGAAGCAACAATGATCACAGGAAACGAAGGAGAGAAAATCTTTAAGAAGGTTTAGAATTCTGTTAGAAACAAGGTAACAAGAACAGATGATACACATAATCTAGATTCTGATTCAGGGTTAGATCAAAACAACAAAGTACATGTCGATGCAAGAACATATACTTACCTCAGACCACTTGACTTGGTTTGGATATATAGTAATGGTACAAGACAAGATCTTTCCACACTGGTCCCTGGCTCGGCACTGATGAGACATGAAATTGAAACCAAGATACAGTTATGAAACAAGCATCTCCATGAGAAAAGACTTATGAACTGCTTAAAAAGATGTGTTAGAAATTCTCATTTTTCAGTAACAAAATCGTACTCATAACATAGTCCTGTAAAGAAAAGGCTACAAATCACAACTTTTAAAACTAAGCTACACAGACTGTTATGAATCGCCTTTTTTACAACTGATTGAGGTCCACTGGGTTCTCCATGCACTGTCTCAATATGAACTCTGCCCTCCTCCTTTTGTCATCTCTATCCTCATCACGCACAAAGGATAAGGGTCTATCTTCACCCTTCTTATGTAGACTTAGATCCAACGGTTCTCCCAGAAATTTCTTATTGGTTCTGAGCTTAGAAAGAACAACTGTTTTTTTCTTCTTCCATTCACTATGAACTTCACTGTCAAACCCATCTCTTGCAGCTTCTATGGCAGGAGCAAATGCCTCTATCACTGATAATCCATCTTTATTCAGTGATTCAACTTTCTCCCCTGAAATCGAAGGCGATACAGAACGTATTTCACCCTCGGGTTCTCTCATTTCTTCAATCACACTATCCATATCTCCCCACACAGGATTCCCTGAGGAGATTTTGCATACAAGTTTCCTCTGCAAACTCAATAAAGCTCTCTCCGCCTTCCTCCTCTGCCTCGCTTGTTCAATCTTGTCTCCTCGAGGATCTGATGCCCTTTCAATCCACATAGGTGTTTCCTTATACGTATGAGGATCAGGAAAAGCTGGCAGCCAAACCGGAATATGTTTTCCCGGTGGAGTTTCCCCAATTTCATCAAAGCTTGGAATCAATTTCTTACTACTATCACTTATAGCTACAGGAAAACGAGGCAATGGCTGTGGGAAGGGGATTTCTTCACTTGAATTCACAAAATCGATAATTTCCCTAATTTTAACTGAACGCCCAAAAGAACAATTCTCCCAAGAAATTCCTTCATTGCCATTACCAGTCAAATCTTCTAAAGCAAGAACTACATCGAACACGTTACACTGACTCCTACCAGTTAAATTAGCGCAGGAAGTAGCAGTTTTACCTAGCTGAAGAATATACTGAACTGCGAATCCAGTTAGAGATTCAAGAGCTGGATCCTTGAAATGCTCGTATCCGACGCTCTCGCAAACCTGAGCTACTGCAGCTTTAGCGACAGCATGGCTAAACTCGTAAGACTCAGAACACACTGAGGAAGATTCGGGATCCCTAATATCACCTTCTTCAGCTCTCTCTGCGTTCATTGCTTGAATTTTTTTTTCTAAACATTCGATTCTAATCTCTGAAATTAGGGTTTTCTCCTCACTAAGACCACATTCGTCGCCGAGAAAACTCCACCGCAAATTTACCTCCGTCAACGGGAAAAACCCAACGACGACGAAGCCCCGGAAAACAAGAAAGAAAGAACTATATATAAGACTTGAGAATTCTGCGGCATCTCTCAGTTATATAGCACCAATCCCAAAATTAACTACCCTCTTATCTTTTCAATACCCCCATTAGCCGATTGGATATGTACAAATGCGTCTGCTTTTAATAAATTAAAAATCATTTGGTTTTAATGGACTTGATCCAAAAACTAGTTGGTTTTAATGGACTTGATCTTTAGATATGCAAGTGCGTCTGCTTTTTTCGATATTAATTTCACAAATTAAATTGTAGTTACCATAAACAAAATATATGTATAACATATATATAGGAAAATTTAAAATATTCGTTCATGAAATTGAAACTAAATTTTTTAGAATTTAATCTACAATAAAAAATAAGTTCAGATTGTTTTCTTAAATGTTAGCCTACTAATCTGGTTTAATATCAGTCTAATTACGTGATTACGGTAAGGACATTGCGGAAGAACATTCAGTACAGTAAGATGAAGAGGGATTAGAATTTGATTACAAAACCTCTTACAAGTGTTATAAAGACAAAATCTACATGTATTTTTTTAGTAAACACTCTTATGACATCCAGTGTAATAATTGAATACGATCACAAGACTGAATCAAGCCAGCTGCAACAACTCTTCACG
This sequence comes from Lepidium africanum, assembly GCA_900406405.1. NCBI lineage: Eukaryota > Viridiplantae > Streptophyta > Magnoliopsida > Brassicales > Brassicaceae > Lepidium > Lepidium africanum. Next base: position 16,606 of record OVAX01002577.1, on the reverse strand, counting down.
TTTAATATCAAACACCTTCACCAGAACATCTTCCACGACCTGAACATTCATGAATACTTATCAAGCATGTTCATGGAGGAAAGAAGAGAACATAAACAGCTGTTAATATCTTACCTTATCTGGGGTTGATGCACCTGATGTTACACCGATGGTTATTGGTCCCTTTGGAAGAAAGTTTTCCTTCTCGACCAACTCTCCATACTGATCAATGTCAAAGAGAAAAGGTCAATATGTAAAAAGCTATTTGGTGAGGAATGTGTTAGTTGTGAAATGTATTTACGTGGAGCTTAGAGGCTATTTTGTTCCCAGGTCCTATCCTTTGCTCACTGTCGATCCAGTAAGATGGGATTCCACGTGCCTCTGAGATTTCTTGAAGGTGAGAAGTGTTACTTGAGTTCCACCCACCGACCACTAGCATGAGGTCAATCTTCTCTTCCACTAGCTCATAGATTGCATCTTGTCGCTCCTAAACGAGAATATGATTGATAGATAAGGATAGACACTTCTTTCAGTGTAACTACAGAAACTAGTATTATCTATCAGCATGCTTTGAGGTATGGGAAAATTACTTGAGTAGCATCACAGATTGTGTTGAAGCTGATAAAGTGTTCATTTACATTTCCCACTCCATACTTGCGCATCATTGTTCTCTCGATCAATTTTCCTGTTAGTTTTCCAACGTGAGACATAGGTAAGGTGTACTTATTTTCAAGAATAGAAGATGACTGCCATGTAAAAAGGTAGAGAAACTAACCAATTTCCTCAGTTTCTCCCTTGAGCATAGTTGTTTGGTTTGCAATACCGACTTTGATAAGGTCTTTGTCGGGGTCAAAACCCTTTGAAACAGCGTATTTGAATTTCTACATTACCAACATAAAAGATTAGAACGACCAAATTGATACAGAGATTTTGTATATATGATAAGCTCATACCTCCATGAATTCCTCTTTTGTGGAGCTAGAACCATCGAGTTGGCCACCGAGGATATAATCACAAACGTAATTTGCCTGAACTCACAAATAAGGTACCCATTAGCAACACTCTTGGAAAGTTCTATGAATATACAAAGACTTTGACAGTACAAATGGCACACCTCTTTCATGTTCTTTACAATGACATACTTTCCTGCAAAAGACGCAGTTGCAATTGTCTCTTCATGATTATATTTACCATGGATAACTGATGTGTATTCTCCTTTCTTGTGCTTCTCAACCATGTTCCAGACCTGTAGAGTCACGAATGTCGAAAAGGAAAAATTCAATAATTAACTGGTGCATGACATTTGGGATGATTGCAAGTAAAAGAAAAATCAATATCATGGAGTTATGCTGACTAGAAGAAGGTACCTTTGTCACCCAGGGACAAGTAGTGTCGACGATTTGCACCTTTTTGTCATTGAGAACATACATCTCATCAACACCAGCACCAAATGCAGGAAGGATAACCACATCATCTTTTTCTACTACATCAAACTGCTTCTTTGAATCCTCAACCGGAATGATTTTAACATCCATATCTTCTAACCTCTGCCATAAAAACAAACAGGTTTAGAAACCAAAAGATGAATAGCAAGGCCTGTGAAGTATAGATATAGGCAAAGTCATCAATATTCAGTGTTTTTCAACTGCACCATTTGGCCACAAAGCAAAAGAAGAGGAATACAAAGTTCCACAGTGCAGTGATTACAAACCTTATTGACCGTTGGGTTGTGAATAATTTCGTTAGTAATCCAAAGCCTCTCTTCTGGAAACTGCTTTCTTGCTTCATATGCAATCTGAACAGCACGCTCAACACCCCAGCAAAAACCATATGCTTTAGCAAGTTTCACAGTAACATCTCCCCAAGAATAAGTATATCCATTTGTTTTCAGTGTCTCCAATATATCACCTGAAAGTGTCAAATACAATAACAAGATGAATCACCATCCAATTGATTCTTGTTCCTCAGAACAAACTCTTAGAACACACAAAGATACAACTTTCTTATCTTATTGACTAGCTAAGGAAGAAGCAAATATAACTCATCATTGACATTGGAGATTGAGAAAATTGCAAAAATCAACATAAAACAAGTTTAGATTGAACAATCCAATTTCGTCTTATCTTTTGCGTAAATTCATTACTCTAATTCGCAAGTCTTATCCTATTCCAGAAACAAGCCCAAATCGTATATCTCATGAACTTACTGGTATACTCTCGATTCATGAGCTTAAGTGTCTCCTCTTTGTGACCGAAGCCTTTACGATTGTAATTATCGCTTCTTGTCAAATTCCTACGAAACGACTTTGCGTCAAAATCAGAGTCCATCACCACAGATGGCAAAGGAGCTTGTTCATCTCCAGACGAGCACCGAACTGACAAAGATTTCCGGCGTCGGAGAGAAATGGATCCAGAAAGATGATTCTCCAACACGAAAGTATCCGGACGAACGCTTAATCGACAGAACTGAAGAGAAGCAGCCATGGCGATGGTGAGGGTCAGAAGCAACAACGACGCTGACTGTGAAATTCCAATGAATGGTCCACGAGTTATCTCTAGCCAGTATTTATAATAATAAATTAATCAAATTTTTTGACAAAACCAAAAAAAAATGTAAAAATGCAAAATGCAACCAACCACGTGGACATATGTCTTTTATTTTATTTTATTTTTGTTTAAAAAAATTTCTTAATTTAAGGATTTGATTTGATTATTGGTGAAAATTATGACAACCATCTTATTCAAGGGTTTCGTACCACAGAAATTCAATACGAATGTGACGTCTTGCAGTTGCAAATTTCAGGCTGAACTCTTAAATGTGTGAATTTTTTTTATTCTAGATTGTTTTATCAATTTGTCATCTTCTTAACTACACATGTTTCATGGATTATGAGTACTCTAATATTTTTTTATATTTTGCTAATAAAACTAGAATATTCATTTTGATCACGGCATATTTGTCAAGACAACATGAGAAACACAAAGGATTGACTTGTAGTATTTGTTAAGAATAATACCGATTTATTATTTTCGGAAAACTCAATGATATAGTTTTATATGGGCTCGATAAATTGGGTCCATTTCAAAACCCATATGTTATAACAAGCCCACGATCAATGGTCAATGCCATATGTTGACTTACACTGATAAGTCAAAGGGGTTTAGGGTTTTTGTTCTAGCTGGCGAATTGACCAAATCCAGCGATGGAGAGTAGATCCGGTAGTCGTGATTCGGATCCAAATTTAAACCCGGAGACAAAATCCGTTGGCCCTCCTTCTGTTCTGACTTATCTCGATCCTCACTACTGGTATGATGAATTGCATTCAGCTTGTAACAATCTCTCTCCCTCTCTTATTCTTCCTGTGTTTCTGAATTCACGGAAAATGCAGGGACAAGAGGTTTTCTTCTGAGGAACACTATGAATGGCTCAAAGATTACTCTCATTTTCAGCCTCTCATCAAATCCAACATCAAAATCTCTGCTTCTGTATATTCCCTCTTGATGGATACTTGTCCAGAACCATAACTTTAATTTTTATACTGCAAAGGAATGTGATTTTATTTTTTCCTTGTTGTGATGAAGGTTTTGGAATTGGGATGTGGGAATTCTCAGTTGAGTGAAGAGTTGTATAAAGACGGGATTGTTAATATTACCTGCAGTGATCTATCTTCGGTTGCTGTAGAGAAGATGCAGAATCGTTTGCTTTCAAAAGGTTACAAAGGTATGAACTTAACTAGGAACTAGAGTTAACAATGATTTCATTTGTTCTTATGATTTCAAAAATCAAACAATGATTATAGGCTATATCCTATATTATAAGTTGGCATCTTTTAAGTCGTCGTAAAACTGCGAACTTCATTAGTTTCTCCTGCTTTGTTTGCTGATTGACATATTCAGAAATTAAAGTGGTGCAAGCTGACATGCTAGACCTCCCTTTTAACTGCGAGTGTTTTGATGTGGTTATTGAGAAAGGGACCATGGTAAACCTGTTACTGAGATAAGATTTCCCTTCCGATATATCGTGTGTTTAGGACTTCAAATTTGTTTATGTAAATTTTCTTAACTTTTCGTGAGATAAAGCTCATGAGTTGCTCAATTTATGTTATTAATTCCTTGAAGGATGTACTGTTTGTGGATGCTGGTGATCCATGGAATCCACGTCAAGAAGCTGTTAACAAAGTCATGGCAACTCTCGATGGAGTTCACCGGGTTTTGAAACCAGATGGGATCTTCATTTCCATTGCTTTTGGCCAGGTATGAAAGTTGATATTCTGACATTGTACTCTTGCATTCACTCAATTATTAGCTCTAAAGTACCCTTCTTTTTTTGGTCATGCAGCCACATTTCAGGCGTCCTTTGTTTAACGACCCCAAGTTTACTTGGTCCATGGAGTACAAGACTTTTGGCGATGGCTTTCATTACTTCTTCTATATCTTAAGAAAGGTCAGTATTTAAAGTATCTTTGCTCAAGTCAAGGAAAGGTTAGCTTTGGTTCCCTATTTTAATTAGCTTTGTGTAGCTCTTCAGTAAATCCCCTAAGCTCTTAGTAACAAGTCTTCCTTATTGCCAGAAAGACAGATTTCGAGCTTGGTTTTCTGTTAATTTCTTCCTAATATGCAATACTAATTGCTGAGTGGTGAAAATCACAAAACGTCACTCTGTTTAAATTGGAATCCATCAACATGAAACATGAATTTTAATATTTGAAATTTGATCAAGAAGATTTTAATATGCTCCTTTCAGCCAAGTTTAATGATCAAAGTTAGTCAGTGATTGTAATTTAATATATTAACGTGTTAAGCCTTCATATCTTCTGAAAATGAGCCTCAACAGAATAGTCAAAAATATGTTTGATTTACTTCCTCATAAATCAAACTTGTCATATACTGTCTGAGAGTACTGAAAAGCCAACTTTTTTTGTCAGGGAAAGAGATGTAATGATGAGAAAGAAGATGAGAAATGCAATAATACATCACTATCTCTATATCAAGATGAACTTGAAGGTGAAGACTACCTCTTCAGAACATGCATCGATGATGACGAGGATTAAGACAAGACCAACTTGAGATTAGTTGTTGTTGTGCTAATGTTCTACTTCTATCTATTTTTAACTGTAATTTTAGTATCGGTTTTTGTGGTTTTTCAACCGGACTCTCTGCTTTACATAATACAGTTAAGAATGTAAGATTTTGAAGAGATGTAAATGTTAGACTTTTTAGTTTTATATTTTCCCATATTCAATTACTTTGACTACTAATCTTCAAAAACTAAAAAAAGGAAATGGAAACGGAATCATGAAATAAACATTGATTGATGAATAGTGGAGAAAGAAAAAGAAGAATTGAATAGGCTTCCAAAGTACAAAAATAGAAAGATCATTAATTGCATTTTATCACCAAAAAAAAAAGCTAATGCAATTATGGCAAAAAAATAATCACATTTTTAGGACTAAAACGACGACGTAACATAAGTTTATTGTTTTGCATAAAAGCCGTGAATGAGACTGAGAGAGATAGGAATCTTTGAGCGATTCGTCTTCCTTCTATCGCCTACCCTTTCTACCGGAACTTCTCTGTGATCTCACCGGAATATCTTCTTTTTCCCTCTCTGATTATCCGTCTTCACTCTCTCCCTTCATCGATTTTTCTTTAATTCTCCTCCGTCATTCAAAGATTGTTGATGATTTCATTCTTGTATAATTATATATAATCGTTTCTTCCATAATTGTGATCGATGGATGATTATCCTAGCGCTGAGGAAGAGGATTGCTATTACTCCTCCGATCAAGAGTCTTTAGACGGAATTGATAACGAAGAGTCCGATTTGCAGCATGTGTCTTCCAGAAAATCAACCACTCAGGTTCGCTCATACACTCTATTTGTTCATTCGTGTGTATTTTAGCTATCAATCTATGATCGGTTTGATTGTTGGGTTATCTTAGATGTTTCGTTTTCTCCTTTAATTTTGGTGTTGTAGATATTTCGTACAATTTTTGAAATTTTTTAAATGTAAATTTTGATGATTATCTCATTGCAATTGTAGGTTGAAACTGGTTTTGATACTGTTATTCATCTGAATTTCTCAGTTTTTTACAGCTCGATCATTTTGCCCAGTATTATAAAAGCTCGAATTCACTCAACAATTAGTCTGTTCCTCTCTATTTGAACTTAGGGTTTTCTTCTTTCTAAGGATTTGGGAATTCGTTACCTAATCAGTATAATTTCGTTGATTGTTTTCGACATTATACTTGTTGTAAATTTATGACAATTACTTGATAATAAGCCGTTGGATTGTGTGATAACATATTTATCAGCGATATTGCAGGTTATCACGCAGGAATCGCTTCTGGCGGCGCAGGTAAATGGGAAGAGATCATTTTTGTAGAATGTTTTTCTTTTGATTTATAATTTATAGCTTCTAATTGGTTGATTGTTATTTTCTGATGCAGAGAGAAGATTTGCTAAGGGTGATGGAATTGTTATCTATTAAGGAGCACCATGCCCGGACCCTTCTTATTCATTACCAGTGGGATGTGGAGAAGTTGTTTGCAGTGTTTGTCGAGAAAGGAAAGGACAGGTTGTTTTCTGCAGCTGGTGTAACTGTGTTCGACTGTCAATATGGTGACTCTTCCTTCCCTCACTCTTCAATGCTGAGCTGTGATGTCTGCATAGAGGATCTACCAGGTGATCAGATGACGAGAATGGACTGTGGCCATTGCTTTTGCAATAATTGTGAGTCACTATAGCTAAAATTTGAGATCCGTTTTTCACAGTAAATGTAGTCCTATGATTTGATCTAGTTCTTCTTTGGTTTAGGTTGGACGGAGCATTTTACTGTGCAGATAAATGAAGGTCAGAGCAAAAGGATTAGATGCATGGCTCACCAATGCAATGCTATTTGTGATGAAGATATTGTCAGGAATCTTGTCAGTAAAAGGCGTCCAGATCTCGCTGAGAAGTTTGATCGTTTCCTTCTTGAGTCTTATATCGAAGATAACAAAATGGTCAAGTGGTGTCCAAGCACTCCCCATTGTGGGAATGCAATAAGAGCTGAGGATGACAAGTTGTGTGAAGTTGAATGTTCCTGTGGTCTTCAGTTCTGTTTCAGTTGTCTGTGTCAAGCCCACTCCCCTTGCTCTTGTTTGATGTGGGAGCTATGGAGAAAGAAGTGTCGAGATGAGTCTGAGACAATTAACTGGATAACCGTGCACACAAAACTGTGTCCCAAATGTAACAAGCCTGTGGAAAAGAATGGTGGATGCAACCTCGTAAGGTGTATTTGTGGGCAGTGTTTTTGGTAAGAACTTGATCCTTGTTTCTCCATTGCTTTCTTTCATATATTGCATTTGCTTTTCTATGCTTTGAGACGAGGAAATGTCAATGGTTAAGTGTCTCATGTTTGGTTGTTAATCATGTACAGTTGGCTATGTGGTGGAGCTACTGGAAGTAGTCACACTTATAGGACCATCTCTGGTCACAGTTGTGGTCGGTACCTGGATGATAAAGAGAAGCAGATGGAAAGAGCGAAAAGGGATTTAGATAGGTATACACATTATCATCACCGATACAAAGCACACACAGATTCATCAAAGCTAGAGGATAAACTTAGGGATACTATCCTGGAGAAGGTGTCGAAATCAGAAAAAAGGGAGTTGACGCTTAAAGATTTCAGCTGGGTCACCAATGGACTAAACCGGTTATTCAGATCAAGACGGATTCTTTCATATTCATATGCTTTTGCATATTACATGTTTGGTGATGAGCTTTTCAAAGATGAGATGACCCCTGAGGAAAGAGAGATAAAGAAGAATCTGTTTGAGGATCAGCAGCAGCAACTTGAGGGTAATGTTGAGAAACTTTCGCAGTTCTTGGAAGAGCCCTTTAACGAATTTAGTGATGATAAAGTCATGACAATAAGGATACAAATCATCAACTTGTCTGTTGCGGTGGATAGCCTCTGCAAGAAGATGTACGAGTGCATTGAGAATGACTTACTTGGATCCCTCCAACTTGGCATTCACAACATTGCACCTTACAATTCAAAGGGTATCGAACAAGCAGCTGAGTTTCATGCTTCCTGGAATTTCAAAGATGATGAAGCTTTGGATAATGGTACAAGTGATAACTAAAACTCTCTGTTAACTATTATCATAAACGTATGAACCAATGAATCAAATCTTACTATTGTTTATACAGGAGAGACATCAAGGCCTGATCAAGCTTCAGGATCTAGGAGCTCTGAAGACACCATTTCCTCTTCTTCACATAAACGTCTAAAGAAAGAAGGAGCTTTCATAGACAATAAAGCAACTTTATTGGATTTGAACTTGCCACCTGAATTCATCGACCATAACTAAAACTAGACCTTTTTGAGCTTTGTCCAATTGATATGACATAGCAAAAGGGGCATGGATAGACTTACTAACTATTTTTTCTTCTTATAGTTTTAAGGGTTTTTGAACAACTGTGATCATGATCTATTTTTGTTTAGTTCTTGACTGTTATTTGATATATAAATCTCTGATAAAGCCTATGAACTAAGGTGCTTCTCAATGTCTTTGAGATCAAGAGAGTTATGATTCTAATTTAATAGATCAGTATTTTTCCTGTAGCTATTATGAATTGAGATGATTTAACGCAATCATATAAGAGACATTCCACTAATTGCAAACTAATTTGGAATTAACAATCCCATCAGCATAAATATCTAATAATTAATACATAGTGGAAACATACCTGAATAATTTGCCTACTATATTCAAGTGGTGTATAATCTTTTTGATATTGATATACGTTTAATATGAATGTTGTGGCCTTGCGGGACAAAAGGCAACAAATGCTCAACAATATGACACATAAATTTATATTCATCTTTAACTAAACAAAATTAAAATCAAAAGATGGTATTTTAGGTAGTAAAAGCTATGTGAAAATGAGCTATGGAGGAGATTTAATGAAGTACCTTTCGGCTTACGTGCCTAATATCTCAATGTATCTAGAACCTCAAATACATCTTACAAAGAATTTATATCCAATTCAATGTAGATTTTTCTTTTAATTTACAAATCATATAAGTGTTCTAAAATATAGCAAATATAATTACTTTTTGGAAAATTCGAAGAAGCTTCCTCTAATAACAAGTAACGACCACGTGGGAAGCACACCCATCACATATAACATAATGGGTCAATCCAAAGAATATTGAGTTTGGTATTTGTCTATAAGTTTTCATGTATAAATATCAAATTCTTTCTTCTCATTAACAATTCCTCAAGAGTCGTTGACAAATTTAAAGTCCATTTTTGCTCTTCACCTTCCAATTTTCCTTCGAAATCTCCATTAAAATCGCTATCCAAAATTTACAAACACACATTATCCATCCACTTTCTTATTCATAGCTAACACAATCCAAAAAAAATCCCTAATCTGAAAGTAAGCAGAGAGAATTTATCATTATTCTACAACATTTTTTTTTTCATTTTTGTAAAATCAAGCAATTGACTTTTGTGAAAAAGATTTGAAGAAGACAATGAGGAACGAGACAGGTGGTACAATGGTCGTTGATGTCCAAACCGATCCATATAACAATCGTCATAATCTCACCGATGGTCAACAACAACGAAGGCCAAAATTTGGTGATCTCTTGAAAGCTGATCACGACGGAATATTCCCTCCTGAAAATTCTCTTGTTGTCAATACAAGCTTAAGTCTTCAACGTTTTAGCAGCGTCTCGGCTTCAACAATGAGCAGTAGCGGTTTAGGAAGTGGAGATGGTTCTCCTTGTGTAATGTCTCCTTGGGCTCGTGTGTCACCTCCTTGGGCTGCAGATTTCAATGATGAGAATGTTCTTGAGACAAATGGTCTCATTGGATCTATTGTAAGAAAAGAAGGACATATATATTCGTTAGCTGCTTCTGGTGATCTTCTTTACACGGGTTCGGATTCAAAGAACATTAGGGTTTGGAAGGATTTGAAAGACTACGCAGGGTTTAAATCGAGTAGTGGACTTATTAAAGCCATTGTGATATTCGGAGATCGAGTTTTTACTGGTCATCAAGATGGGAAGATTCGGATTTGGAAGGTTTCAAAGAGAAAACCAGGGAAGCACAAAAGAGTTGGTACATTACCAACGTTTAAATCAATGGTTAAAAGCTCTGTAAACCCTAAGCATTTCATGGACACACGTCGTAACAAAAACTCTGTAAAGACGAAGCATAGCGACGCTGTGTCGAGTCTTAGCTTGGATGTAGATCATGGATTGTTGTATTCAAGTTCTTGGGATACAACGATTAAAGTATGGAGAATGTTGGATTCAAAATGTTTGGAATCAATACATGCGCATGATGATTCGATAAACTCGATAGTTTCAGGTTTCGATGACTTGGTGTTCACGGGATCAGCAGATGGTACAGTTAAAGTATGGAAACGTGAGATGTTAATCAAAGGAACGAAACATGTGCTAGCTCAAGTTTTACTTAAACAAGAAAACGCAGTAACAGCTTTAGCTGTGAAATCGAAATCTTCGATTGTGTATTGTGGTTCATCTGATGGGATTGTGAACTATTGGGAACGTTCAAAGAGATCATTCATTGGAGGAACACTTAAAGGACACAAATCTGCAGTGTTGTGTTTGGCTATAGCTGGGAACTTGGTTTTGAGTGGGTCTGCAGATAAGAACATATGTGTATGGAGACGAGAGAAGTCAGATGGGTCACATGAGTGTTTATCTGTTTTGACTGGTCATATGGGACCAGTTAAGTGTTTAGCTGTGGAGGAAGAAAGGGCTTGTCGTAAAGCTAATGTGGTTGAAGGAGATCGGAAGTGGATTGTATACAGTGGAAGTTTGGATAAGTCAGTGAAAGTGTGGCGTGTTTCGGAGAGAATGGCTACGTGGAAGGACATTGATGAGCCTTCAGGGTCTTGTGATCGGAAAAAGTCTTTGTCTCCTCATGAAGAGAGTGGCACGTGGAGTTCACGCGAATGAGTGGAAGAGCATTGTGTGAATAGTTATGAAAGTGTCATGTCTTTGATTTAGTCATGGAGACGGTCTTCGTGACAGGGAAAAGTCAACGGAATTGAGTGAGTCGTAGTCGAGTTAGTGGTTTTCACGTAATGAGTTTTTTTTTGTTTTTTGATTTCTGAACAAAAAAAAAATTGTATTGTTAGTTTATTTTTCATGAATTGTAAAATAAGAAGACCAAAGACCGAATCAAACATAACTTTTGTGTTCAATGTTGGGTTGCACGTTGTAATATAAAATTTTGAGTCGTTTTTTTTTCTTTATTAAAGTTAGCTAGTCTTTCTATATTAAAACTTACTTGATAACATCTTTTTTGGCATACTCTTGCAGAGTAAGCTAAGTTCCAAACATCATCCCAAAATTTGCCTGAGTTATATTTAAAAAAATTGATAAATCAATATGTAAATGTTTGGACAATGAGCTTGTGGTCTAGTGGAGTGGTAGGAAAACTGGTTTTAGACTTTAAAGAGTGCGTAAGTTTGATTTTCTTACTATATGAAACTAAGTTACAATTTTCTAGTCAATTTTACACGGATATGATCCTATATTTTTAGTCCATTTAAATATTCGGAGGTGAAAATTTATCTGTGAGCTGCATTATCTTTAAGAGATTAGTCCAGACCTCCCACAAGATTTGGGAATTCTTAAGTTACAAAAAAAAAAATTGTAAATGTTTGATTTGTTGCCTTTAATTAGGTTTTTGATTGTAGGTGAGTGATATTTAAGATTGATTGTCATTATTTACTGCCATAATGTCTTATCAACAAGTTATAATTTAACCACAAATCTTTTAACCAATCTGCATATTTTAAGATTACCACCAAATAGTTGAAAAAAAAAAAAAAAGATTACCACCAAATATCCACCCAAAGTCGTTAGAAATTATTAATCTTTGTAAAGTTACAGTTACCATTTAGACCTAATCTGTCTGTATGAGAAAAGAAAAATGTATTCTTAAATGTAAATATCCACTCATGATTATTGTAAATCACATAAAACTTATCTCATAGTTAAAAAGTCAAACTGCAACGACTTTTGAAAGAAAGTACTCTTATATTAATCACATAAATCCTATCTCATGTAGTACAAAAATGATATTCAGATTTGTTGTTCAATGAAGAAATTGTACCAAATCAATTCGTAATCATTCAATAAACCGGAAACATTTCCGGAATATCAAATCAAAATTATATATACACTAGACCGAGTCAACAAGTCCGGTCCCTATGAACCGTGTAAGTCCGGTTATCCCAACATTATTGGAATAATCCACACGGTTTGACGAAATTGCCCCTTCGTTTGACTCTCTCAACACTTTCAAAAAACGCATCGTTTTCAATTCCCAACCCGCGTTCACGGCGAGAATTTTCCCGGAAAATTAACTCAATTTTCCTTTTGGTACAGAGTAAGAGAAAGTCTTCCATTTTTGTCAAGTCTTCGTCTATCACTAGTGAGAAGACGATTCATCCATCTGTCTTTCTTCTTTTTGTTTACTTCTGAAAAATTCCTTTTCCCTCAAAAAATTATTTATCTGATTCTTCTTTCTCTCATCACCACTTTTCTTTCATGTAAAGGAGCTTTAAACTATCAGTTTTTTTCTAGTTTTGTGGAGTTGGGTTTTTAATTAACGCGGTTTATGATTGATTATTTAAGGTCTTAATTCTTTATTCTCTTGTAGAACATTCATAATTTCTTGTTTTGATTGGGGTTAATAGGTTTTTAAATTAGGGAATTTTAGGAATTAGGTTTTGTATATTTCTTTTTGGTTTGTGTGTGTTGATTTTGGTAAGAAGATGGTTTTAAGAAAGCTATTACCGTTTACATCACCAAATCCTAAAAGGGGAAATCAAGATAGTGATCATGATGATGATGAAAACAGTAGCAGTTTTCGAATTGATTATTCATTTGCGTCAGAGTATAAAGGACCTCATATTGCTAATGTGCCACGAGCTCTTCCCGTTGAAGTTGATGAGATTCCTATAGCTCAACCTGTTTCGTTTTCTTCTTTGTCTCGTGATGTCTCTTATCCTGTGGCTCAACCACTCGTTAGGACTAATAAGGTTACCAAGAAAGTGCCTGAACTTGGATTAGAGACGAAGAAGAATGGTTTGGTTGATTCTGTAGCAGCTACTGGTACAGCTAGTGTGGTTTTGAAAGGGCGTGATGTTGTTTCTGGCTCATCATCATCTTCTTCATCATCAAAGAGGTTGGATGGGTCAGAAGAAGCTAAAAGTTCGGTTGAGTTGGTGTTATCACCACCATCATCTGTATCATCTGCAGAAGTGAGAGAGGAGGATACATTAGATGATGATGTAAGAGTTTCGTATGTGGGATCAGATTGTTCCATTACAGAGGAGGCAGAAGGAGAACGAAATCGAGTGAGATTCGTTGAACCAAGTCAGGGTAGTGATTATGGTGATAGCTCTTACCTTTCTGATGGAGAAAGTATAGCTGCAATGCCTAAAGCTGAAAGGAAAGGAAAAAGAGGATCGTGTTACAGATGCATGATGGGGAACAGGTTTACTGAGAAAGAAGTCTGTATTGTCTGTGATGCTAAATACTGTTGCAACTGTGTGCGTAGAGTCATGGGTGCAATGCCTGAAGGGAGAAAGTGTCAAGGTTGCATTGGTGTTAGGATCGATGAATCGAAAAGAGAAAGTCTAGGAAAGTGTTCAAGAATGCTGAAGCGTGTTCTCACGGATTTAGAACTTCGACAAGTCATGAATGCTGAGATCTATTGCAAGGCGAATCAGTTGCCTTCACGGCTTATTGTTGTCAATGACAAGTCTTTAAGTGAAGACGAACTTTACACGTTGCAGACATGTTCTAATCCACCTAAGAAGCTAAAACCAGGAAACTATTGGTATGATAAGGTGTCTGGCTATTGGGGAAAGGTATGATTTCCTATATTTCTCTTCGTCTTTATTCTCAGGTTTAGTTTTTAAATACTCAGCTTAATCAGAGGAGCTATGCATTTGTTCAAACAGGTAGGAGAAAAACCTTGCCAGATAATAAGTCCTTCTATGAACATTGGAGGTAGTAACATCCGGAAGGAAGCAAGTAATGGTGACACTAATATTTTTATTAATAACCGAGAAATAACCAAGATAGAGCTTACGATGCTAAAGGTTCTTTTGCTGTTTTCAACTTTTTATTTGGAAATTAAAAAATATGTTTAGTATTATTGTCATTGTTCTGAATCGAGGGATTCCTTGCTTTGATGTAGTTTGTGGGGGTGCAATGTGAAGGAAATCCTCATTTTTGGGTCAATGCAGATGGAAGTTACCAGGAAGAAGGTCAGGCACGTTGCATCGGGAATATTTGGAATAAGGTATGATTCGCTGGGCACAAGGTTTCTTGTTCACAATATTTGAATATAAACCCTTTGACAATTATGGATGTCTTTTTCAGAAAAGAGCAAAAATTGCTTGTACTCTGTTCTCCCTGCCAATTCCTCGGACTTCATCTGCAGTAGAACCAACTGATATGCCCTTATATGAGCACAAAATGCTTAACAAACTTCTTCTGATTGGTAATGAGAAATGTGGCGCTACTACAATTTACAAACAAGTAAGCTAGTTCATGTTAATGCCACACACTTGTATGTTTCACATCTAGTACAGAATCGTTATTGACTCCTTCTGTATCAGGCAAGGTCTCTCTATAACGTCCCATTCTCTGAAGACGACCGTGAAAGAATCAGATTCATAATCCAAACAAATCTCTATACGTATCTGGCGATGGTTCTTGAGGCACACGAAAATTTTGAAGTAGAAATGAACATTAACCAGTCGACGGACCAAACAGGTAAATATTATACTGTACACACATAAGTGAACAATAGAATATTGAGGGAAACTGATAGATTTATTGTGATTTAGGCGATATGGGAGATGAGGAAAATGCTAAAACAGTTAGCTCACTCAGCCCGAGACTAAAACATTTTTCAGATTGGCTTCTGAAAGCAAAGGACGAAGGAAATCTGGAGATGTTTCCAGCATCAAGCCGGGAGAATGCACAAAACGTTGCAGATATCTGGAGAGTACCAGCCATTCAAGCTACTTATAGAAGGCTTCGCGATACACTTCCCAAAAATGCTGTTTATTTTCTTGGACGAGTGAGTTTGCATCCAATGCTTCTTGTCTATACACGTTTTCTTTCCAGCTTCTTTGCACTTTTGTTAAAGAGGAGAGCGGAAAAAGACGACTAACCAAAATTTGTTTCTAATCAGATTCTCGAGATCTCGAGATCAGAATACCTTCCTTCTGATATGGATATATTGCAAGCGGAAGGACTCTCGTCAATGGAAGGACTTTCTTGTGTGGAGTTCTCATTCCCATCAACATCTCAAGAAGAATCTCTTGAACAGGAATATCAACACGATTCAGAAATGAAGTCAGTTCTACTCCTTTTCCTTGTGTTGCATTCCAACTGTATGAAAAACCATTGTACTTACTTGGTCTTTCTCTCTCAGGTACCAACTCATCCGGTTAAACCCGAGAAGCCTTGGAGAAAACTGGAAATGGCTGGAAATGTTTGAAGACGCAGACTTGGTGATAGTCTGCGTGTCACTAACAGATTATGCAGAATACATTGAAGACGGTGATGGTAATCGTGTGAACAAAATGATTGCTAACAAAGAGCTTTTCGAGAGCATGGTGACTCATCCGAGCCTAGCTAACAAGCGGTTCCTATTGGTTCTAACCAAATTCGATCTCTTAGAAGAAAAAATCTCTGAGGTTCCTCTCGCAACCTGTGAGTGGTTCGAAGACTTCAACCCGTTGATCAGCCATAACCAGACAAGCAGACACAACCCTCCCATGGCTCAGCGTGCTTTTCATTACATCGGGTATGAGTTCAAGAGGCTCTATGAAAATCTCGTGGGACCTTTTTCAATGCGTGGAAGGACCTTTAGGCCAAAGCTGTTTGTTTCTCAAGTGAGCTTGGAGAGTGATAGTGTGGACAACGCACTGAGATATGCAAGAGAGATTCTCAAGTGGCATGTTGAAGAAACTTCCATGTTCCA
The DNA here is from genome assembly GCA_900406405.1 of Lepidium africanum. Lineage (NCBI taxonomy): Eukaryota > Viridiplantae > Streptophyta > Magnoliopsida > Brassicales > Brassicaceae > Lepidium > Lepidium africanum. The sequence goes on along the minus strand of OVAX01002577.1, from coordinate 582 downwards.
AGAGATGTCAACGACTAGTATCGAAGCGAGCTTGTCCTCTTGATTCTTACCATAATTTTTTCTTTGTTGAAATTACGTAGTTTGTGTGAGTGTACGTATGTATGTTCGTGTGTATGTAATGTAGAGTGTCAAAGATACAAATCATATGATTGATTTTTCTGAGGAAAAAAAACAGAAAACTATAACGATTACAGATGGAAATAAAAAACCGGTTTACTTACACGGATTTGAATAAAGAACCGGACCGGAATTAGCATCAGTATGTGAAATGTTCACGCAGATTACGAGGGACTGATGCATTGACCATTGTACAATATTTCTCTGCAGAGATCAGATCAAGGTCAAGGTATAGTCTTACATGTACAGAGAAAAACTTTCCTTTCTTTTCCATCTTTTCTTTAGACATTTCATTTTCCTCTCATTTTTCACTTTCACTTTATCTCTAAAAAGGTATTTCTTCCTCTGTACTCTTCTCTTCCACTTTTCTTCTCCTCTTGATTTATCACCTCTCGCCATTGTTTCTCTTTTTCCGGCAGGTGTCCGGCGGTTGGTGTGGTTGGTCTCACCCGGCGTTTTACTCTG
>OVAX01002576.1:0-28055 GCA_900406405.1 Lepidium africanum | reverse complement strand
CCCGCTAAGCCTAACAGAAGGTCTCTATACCTTTGTCTTCAGATCACGACTAACTCCTTCAGATGATTTACTAGATTCTTTATTAGATTTGTCCATTTCATCAATTTTGATTTGATTACATAATTCGAATAGTTGCTCTGTCTTTTCTTGAAATATCTTTTGATTATATAGAACTGTCCAGAGAGATTTCTCAGTCACTAACTTGTTCTCATGGTGAACTTTTTAATATGACTCTAAAATGAGGGAAAAAGAAAATAATTAATTTTTAATTCATGACTTATTATCGATAATATTATATAATTACAACATGGAAAAATTAATATTCTTATTAGTAATTAGAAAACAATTACAATGAACATATAAGCAATTGTTATAGAAATAAGGGAATTGAAAATAGAGAATAAGAAAGATAGAACTTTATTAGGATAGAAGTCTATCAATGTTCTCAAGTAACAAAGAAACAACACCTGCTTTAGTCACAGAGGGTGAACTTAGAGCACATTTAGGAGTTTAACTTTTGATAACAATGGGAGTAAAGAGAGATGGAGGCGATACATGCCGTTAAATAAGAAAACCTAATAGTAAAATCTAATAGAAAAGGAAATATAAGATAAACTCAAATCCTAACAAACAGATTTAATTGCTTAACGACTTCAACACATCACGTGATCACAATCTTGTCTACGTGATCACTCCAACTCGATTTTCCTGTAACAACAATAATACTATATATTTCTCTAACGGAAATTTTATTTACAAATCTTAATCTTGCGAATTAAGTTACGTGGTTGATAAAAACTAATCAAACTTTCTCTATACAATTTTCTTGGTTTTACGGTTTTTTGATTTCATACAAATTTAAACTATATAAAATATGCAATTTGGTTTGGTACTATTTGATTTTTCTTTGGTCTATCATCTTTTGTTAGAAAAATTAAAAAAATATACAAAACAGCTTATAAAATTTGGTTAGTGTCGAATATTTCATTTTATAACACATAACAAATATTTACCTTTGCCGCAAATAAAGTATTTCTGACATATATATATATATACCCTATATATATATATATTAAGTTTAGATATATATTCAGCCATGATTTACATGAACAACGCAAAAAAAACACATCAATACAAACATATACAGAGTTTTGTAAATTTTTATTAAAATATTTACATGCCTGCCTACCTTTATCAAAATCTCAAAAGGTTTGGACCAGTTTTTTTAATCCAAAGGTTTGATATCTGATATTATAATACTTACACGCCTAGACTTGTCTTTTAGTTTATTTTAAAGAGATTTTAGGTTTTTAAACTCCAAATGAGATTATATAAATCCAGTCTAGACAAAGTAAATAAATAAATAATTCTAATAACTCTCATTCTAATAATCGATCTCATTCATATCCGTTGCATTATGGTAGCTTAAAAAAAAATTTTAGGATAGATTTTAGACTATGGATTGAACTTTATCGATTTAATGTTGACAAAAAAAAAATGTTAACACAACTTAAACCATAAATATATGTGTAGTTATCTTGATATTCAATTTAACCAACTAAAAACCGTTCGGTTCTATGGTTTTAGTCAAACCAAATCTAAACCGAAAGTTTTATAAAAACTATAAATAAACGATATCGATTATATCTAATTTGGTTTTGATTTTTTTTTTTTTTGGTTGGTTTTTCTGCCCACCCTTATAACATCTTTTCACCATTTAGGTGATTGTCTAAACAATTTTCAGAACATTAATAAGTAATATCATTTGAATTTCTAGTAATCTGTTCTTTTGTTGGGAAATAGAGTATATGATTTGTAGTTTATAAATTAGTATATTAAACGAATTAAGAGGAATAATAATATTTAGTGTTAGAGAAAAAAAAACTTATCAGCTGAGAATAGATGGTCAATCGGATGATTTTACAAATCCTCAAAGCATCGAGGTTTGATCCTTCCCGATATAATTGTCGATCCAATTAGTTTAAGAGTAAAGTTGACAAAATAAAATTTTTTCCAAATCAGTTTAGAAGGTTAAGAGTAAGCATAGAAACGAAGGGAAATAAGGTTGGTCAATCGGATGACTTCAGTCTCCAATAATCTTTGGAAGGAAGTGGCAAAACTAATTTTTGGTCTTCAAAGTTTTACAAGATACTAATGTTTTAAAGATAGATCTTGGAAGTACCCACAATATTCTTCAGGTTTTGGATTGTTTTTTTTTCACAGATACGAAAGAGGAGGGGGCTTGGATGTCTATCTCCCTCCAAACATAGTTTCAGACGCTTTTATGGATCATAGAATCACTTATACCTCTTACGATTGATTTCTTGGAGATTATGAAAATGGTGGTGGACCTATTTTATGATAAAGGGATTCAAGTGACACCCCATAAATTGGAAAAAAAATATTCTTTTACGTAAAATCTATGGATTTTGTAATACTTAATTCAGCTTATTTTTATTACTAGTTTTCATTATATTATTGAGAAAATTTTATTTAATAGTAATTTATATATGTTTTGTAAAATATCTTTTGGGTCTGCCAGTATTAATCTACTATGGAGGGTTAGTCAGTTTTTTCTCATCACCGAGAAGAGTTTAATATAGAATTAAAAGTTTCTAAATCAACTTTTCATTCTATTTTATTCCTAGATCTTTGAATAGCAAAGTAGAATTATATTTTTGGTCTATCGAAAAATTGTATCAAAACACTATGCCTTAATGGTTAATATGAATTAGAAAGTTGTTAAAAAAAGAAAGATAAAAAAAAACCTTTACTCAAAAATTGGGTCATTATTTCACTCATTTGAAATGTGTACAATAAAATTCCCTACATGAACCGGTTGTTACGGAATGACTTTGCTCACCAAACATGTTCTCCAAAGAAAGTGACGATTAAAGTTTTTTTGGTGAACCAAGTGACGATTAAAGTTAATAAAACAGTGAAAGATGATATTGGAAAGAATATTCAGATATACATTTATCTTTTTGTTGTGTGGATTGTAGAATCTGGGAAGCTATTTTTTTCGAGATTATTATGATGTATAGAAAATAAATTTAGCTTTTCATATTTATTTTCTAAGATACGCAATCTTTACTCATCACTGCTTTTGCTTTTCTAATTGACGGCAAATCTTCTTTCTAATCACAAAAGTTATATAAATCGATATGCTGTTTTTTTTTGTCAATATTAGATCGACAAGACCTGATATATAGCCTAAAACTCACTTCTAAATTCTTTTTTAAGCTACCATAATATAGCGGGTAGGAATCGAACTATGGTGCCAAGTTATTAGCTAGATCATCCTAATCACCAAACTGAGAACAACTCGACACCATTTTGAACAGCAATTCTTTATTTTCAAATTAACGTATTTTATAATTAAAGATTAGTTGTACCAATTATTTTACTACATAAACTAGATTTTATAACTAAAGACTGACTAAACTTCCATATATATTATTTTATACTATATTGCCTTTTTACAAATTGATAGATGTTTTAAAGATTTTTATAAATATGAGTAAAAATTAATAAATGACACATCAACCTCATTTATTATTATAAAATTATAATAAAAAATAATTATGAAGAAAGAAGAAGAAAAAGTGAGGACAAACCAAAAAATGTTTAATCAAATGTGCATTACAAATATCGAACATTTATCTTATTGAAATAAAAAAAATTTCCAAAATATCTAACAATTTCACACGGAAGGATTTTCTAATAAACACAAAAAAATTCTTTCTTTTCGGTCACCAATTATTAACATTATCGGTATTAATTATATATATTTATTTCTTTGCAAAAGAATCTTTTTTTTGTCAACAATTAAATAGGTAAAACTTGATTCATAATTTAAATTTTGATGGCTCCATCCCTAACTATAGGGAAAATTTCGAGATATGCGACATTTAAGTTAAATTCTAAGAAATGCCACAACGTTAAAAATTTTATGGTTTATACCACTTTTAATTTGTATCTTTCACAGTTCATCTTCATTTTTTCTTCTTCCTTCTTTCTTATTCTTTATCTATATTTTCTTACTTGCCTCTCATTTTCTCTCTTATTTTTTTTCTTTATTATTTAGATTTTCCGTTCATCAACAAATTCATATCTATCAATTCATGTTTATGCCTATGAATTCATATCCATGTCTATGAACTTATGTGACCTCGGGAACCACTTTTTTGTTTTGTCAAATGTCATTTCCAAATTGGCAGTCTGATTATCTCTCTACCATATGTCGTAAAAGCAAGGGATGTTGTTTTGACTTTTTTCAATGAATTAATGTACGTATCAATGAATTCATGTCCATATCTATAAATTCATGCACTACAAGAAAACAGCCCGTTTGAGACTATACAATCAGTCTCAAATTAGTCGCACTTTGCAAAAGTGAGACTAAAGTGCGCCTGATCAAAGCAATCACAAAACATTAGTTGCACTTTTGATCAGTCGCACTTCAATCTCAAAAATGCGACTGATTTGAGACTCCATAAATCACTCCCAAAAATGTGACTGAATTTGTAACTAACAAGTCTCATATTGCGACTGATTTGAGACTGTATGTATCAGTGCCAATACGCGTAGTTGCACTTCAGTTGCAAACATGTCAGTCACAGTACGCTGTCGCACATTGATATTGATATATCAGTGACAAATTAGTCGCAAGTTATTGTTGCAAACCAGTCGCAATTTTCAGTTGCAAATCTGTCATACTATTTTAGTTGCAGATCAGTCACACTTTTTAGTTGTAAATCACTCGTACTTTATTAGTTGCAGATTAGTCTCACTTTTACAATTGCAGATTAGTCGCACTTTTTCAGTTGTAGATCAGTCGTACATTTATTTATTTATTTTCCCTTTTTTTAAAAAAAATTATATTAAATTTATGTTTATTTATTATGATTTTTAGTTTTTTTAAATAGATTTTAAAAAAAATTACATTAAGGAAATAAAATTGTTTTCAAACATGAAATTTAAATATAAAGTGTTCAAAAGAAATAAAAGCGAAAGAAAATCAGTGTAGGTTGATATATCATTTATCCATATATCTTTACTTTTTCCATCGACATGTGTAAATATATCAGGTATTCCTTCTATAGGATATACATGGGCTTCACCCTCATTATATCTTGATGCCTTTTGAGAAAATAAATACTACTGATAAGAAAGTAGTACTATATATATTTGCCTTTCTTTTGTTCATAATGCGAAGGCAAAAACCACTTTAAGAAGTAAGAGATCTCATTGTTTAAGTATGACTGAACAATCAATCCACCCACATATCTTTTACTCTTTGTTTTGCTTTTTAACTTCTTAAAAAACTATCCAAATGGATATATCTATCGCTATCGCTGCAAGACCACCGACTTTACCTTCATATGGTAGATGCACAGGTAGATGTATCATCACATTGAACACAACCGGTGGGGATATCTTCTCTAAATTACATAGTATTAAAACTATATTTTCCTTCATAATTTGAACACGACTTTCATGCAACATTTACACAAATCTCAAAAAAATCTCCTGAGTGCTATGCAAACATAACATCAGTATAATTTGTTAATTAAAAATAGCATATATATGCGTGGTAAATTATATATATTGATAAATAATAAACAACCTGATAGTGCAAAATGCACGTTTCGAGGTAAGAGTTCAAAAAAGATAAATGAAAATAAGCATTCCACAGAAACATGACAGTCATGACTCTTCATGCCTGAAAACTTTATTCCTTCTATATAGGCACAAGTCTCTAAATATGCTGCATATCCATTGGAAATTTTATTATCATATTTGAGACATGCTAGTAAAGGTTCTTTAGCGGTTGTACGCAGTCTAAATATAGGAACATAAGCTCTTCCATGACTATCAAGATGTAACCCTTTCCACGAGCAAAATTTTGCTATATCCAATCTTGCCTTAACTGTGTCTATTAATTTAACTTTAACGTTCATAAGGTATTTAATAAGGTGTCGAGAACATTCTTCTCTATGTGCATCAGATCAAGACAATGTCGTAGATTGAGATCTATCCAATATGATAATTCACAGAATATACTTTCTTTGTGGCAATTATGCCACTTCCATATTCATCTACTTTCTCCTCATGTATGTTTCTTCCAGAAACAGATGTTTTTGCTGGATAACCTCCCTTATTTTCTGATTGTACACTTCATCACCAATCAGTGTTGGTAGTGGATACTGATTTATATAATCTTTTCATTTCAAAGGATGATCCGAAGGAAGAAAACTTCAGTGACAATCAAACCAGCACGTTTTCTGTCCATTTGGTAATTGAAAGGCTCTGGTATCGTCCATGCATATTAGACAAGCTAATTGTCCATGCGTCGTCCACCCTGATAGCATGCTGTATGCGGGAAAGTAACTAATCGTCCACATTAAAACTGTTTTGACATTGAAATTTTGATTGCTGAACTTATCAAACACCTCAACTCTTGTTGTCTATAGCTCTTTCAACTCATCAATTAGAGGGCTATGTGTAACGCCCACTTTCTGTGGACCTTCGGGTGGTTCCAGAATGGTTCATGGGAAGTTGGGTAGTTACGTCAGAAAGTTATATAGTCGGGGAGGTTTTGTTGTAAAGATGGACAAGCGGGATCAAGAAGGGTTGAGTTCAGTCGAGAAAGGCAGTGGGAATCCGAACGTACGTGAGAAATCAGTTTAGTTCGTAAAAATTTGGCTAAGAATGGGAATTCAGACAAGTCCGTGTAATTCAGACATGTTGGTCGGATTCGGACATACGGACGTCCCGACTGGATTGGTCGCAGTTCGGGCATGACCGCGGATTGTTCAGGACGGACGGATCGACCTTCAGACAAGACTCCAAGTTTTACGGACAAGGGTCGACGTTCGGACAGGTTGGGTCGGCCTTCAGACAGTGAGGGTCAATGTCCGGGCGGGTTTGGTTGAGGAATTGGTCAGGCCGGTCGAGAGCCGGTACGGCTGGATTGTATCGCGGATTGAAGTTGGTTCAATTTAAGTGGGATTGGACTGGATCGAACCAAAGCGAGCTAGGGTTAGGGTTTCGGCCCAAAACTCTATAAAGAGATGCTTGGACTTGCCGTCATAACCTAATTTCGCGAGAAAATTCTATAAGGAAAGAAGAAAAGGGTTTCGTGAGCTAAGGAAGTCGATTTTGAATCAGTTATGTGCGAGAAAAGGTTTGATCGTGTGGAAAAGGCGAGTTCAGTGTAGTCTGAATCATCTAGCGTCAAGAGGTGTTAGAAAATGCTAAGGCAAAGGTGACTTTGTGATCATGGGTCAATCTGGGTTCGTTTTCGAGCAATAGATGGGATTAAGTCTTAGACGGGTTAGGATTGCTTGCTTGTCTGTAAATTATGACCAATTGATTACTTGTTTCGTCTCAGAATGTTACTTTGGCTGATTCGGGTGAATCCGGGTAGCTAAACTAACGGTTTTGGGCGAACTATATACATGAATACTGATTTGTCTCAAACTTGACTGATTTATTGTTTGATTGCGTTTCAGTTTGGCCTGGTGGGACGGGATGACCGACTCACTAAGCAATTCTGTTGCTTACCCAATCTGCGTGGTGATGATTCACCCAACGTTCGTGAAAGTGACTAAGTAGGAGCGAGACCTAGGCGGGATGGTGGAAGGATGGAATAAGACTGGGATTTATTGGGTCTAGATATATTTTTATAAGCATTTAGCGAACAATTGTTGTACTAAAACCCCATTTGATTGAGTTTATGCATTATTTTGGGCTTATCGAACCGTCACAACTCGAATTTTGGCTAAGTATAAAAGGGAACTTAATCTGACTAAGTGTCTGGTCCGCCCATTACCAGACTTAAAGCAAATCCGGACTTAACATTCTCGAGTTAGGGTGTTATACTATGCCTCAACTCTAGTTACTAATTAACTAATAACTATTGAAAAATATATCAAAGCGGCATATGAAATAGAAACATCCATTAGACCAAAATATGTAACAGAAAATTTGTTTAGGTTGAGATAATCAATAATTTTATTTACTTCACATGAGTCATGATTAACAGTATTTAACCCATAAACTTCCGCCACTTAGACATGATTTATTGGATTGGTTGGTGATTTGAGATCAAATGAGATGGTCGCCAAAATGGAATTGTCATTGCCACAATTTAATCACCAATCAAATTTAATATTACACGAGATTTTATTTGTTTCCTCATATTTATATATATAGTCTATTTTTAAATTTAACAAATTAGAGTGAACAAAAAAGTATTAAGGAAATGGAGTAGCTTACTGCACTCAACATAGCTATACTATATAGATACACTTGATTTCAATCACAAGTGGATAAACAACGTGAATCTAGTAATTGTCAAATTGGAAAAGGTTTATTTTTGGATCTGACTCAGAAACAAATTGCAAAAATAAAGTTAGACATTTACTGAACAGTACAAGAAAATGATTGAATTTTGACTAGTCTTAGACGGAATGGCACACCTCGAGACATTCAGACCCGAAAAACATAAGCTACCTCAGTATTGAGAGACGGTAACAAATTATAGACGAATTCACATTTGGGGACGATTTTTGATAGTCAAATCGAAAGTTATCACCGCATTAATACACAAAAGAAACATTTCAATTTCCCGCTCAACGACATTCGCCATATTATTGTCGCATTTATGTCCTCGAAAAAATATACAATATAACCTCTCTAAATTAATACTCTATAAATTAATATTTATTAATAACCTCTATAAAATAATATAATTTTGTAGTCTCTAATTAAGATTATAGTTTAATTAGTATATCAATAAATTAATAACTTCTATAAATTAATAAAAAATTATAGTTTTAGTGTTATTATTAATTTATAGAAGTTTTACTGTATATCAATTTCTTGCTTTGTTTTTTCATCACGCCAACCTCATTGCATGCCATTAGGTAATCTTCTTCTCTTGTTAAACTTTTTTTTGTGTAACGTTTTCTGTTTTTTCTATTCATATATTTAGTTTACAGATGTAAATATAATATATATACTAGATTCTACCCTGTGCTCTAGTACAAGATGATGTTTTTAAAATTATTGTTAATTTAAAATCACAAAATAATTATTATAATTATTGAACATAAAATAAAGATAATAGATGATCACCTCTTGAATTTAGTTTATTCGTAAACTATAGAATTTAGCTACAATTAAAACAAAATCCATTTATATTGATTATAGTACTATGATTTATGTATAGTATTCAAGATTAGCATTGAATTTAGTTTATTCATAAACGATAACAAAATTGATAAAGATATGATTCGAGATTAATTTAATTGATTTGGATTCAATATAGAGAATTCCTTATTGATTATAATACTAACTTTAAGCAAAAGTTTTGACAATATTCTAAACTATAGAATTAGCTAGAATTAATAAGAAATCTATTTACATTGATTATATAATACTATAATTTATAACATACATAAAACAATGAAAATATTTCATGATAACGAGTTTATGAATCTAAATGAACACATGTCTAAAATTATAAGGGGAAATTTCAAAAATATTCTTTTTGACATGCTCTTTTTCAAAACATATCCTTTATTTTGAAAATTGGGAGAGAAAAATAGGCATCAAATGACACTTTTTGAAAAAGAGCATGCCAAAAACGTCATTTCATAAAAAATTTCAAAATATATCTAAATGGACACGGGTCTAAAAATCAAAACGAATGCGGGTCTAAAAACCTAAATGAATACAAATGTAAAAACCTAAATAAACATGAGTCTAAAATCTTAATGAACTCGAATATAAAAACTTAAATGACACTAACAAAAAAAAAAATTATATACAAACATTATAATGCATCAAAGTTTAAATAAATAGAGATCGAAAAATATATTTTGTGTACAATAAGGGTATCATTATAAACTGACTTTTGGTTCATTAAATATTTTATAAAATAAATTTGTATATACAAATCAAACCATGAAATAAATAAAAAGTGTACAAATATCACATATAAATAAATATAATTAACTATAAATATATATTTATTTTTCATGAAATATATCCTGTGCACAACTCACAAGTGATCATCTAGTTATCAAATAAATCATAATTATCTAGTAATTTATGATATTAATTAACTCCTAATATTATTAAATAACATGTAATATCAAATGAATAGTATTCTTTTTTAAACAAACTATTATTAAATGACTCGTTATTATCAAATAACATGTAATATCAATGACATGTGATTAACAAATATCAATTACTCATATTTTTATTATTGAATATTGAACATAATTATATAAATATTAAATATTTATATGGTAATTACTTTAAATTCTTACCTCTCTTACCTTATTTTTAATAAGTTTTTTGGTTTTATAAATATTTTCTAATCCGTGTTCGCTTAGAATTCATATAAGCTCAGAAAAATATATATGCACTAAATTTAATATTTTGTTTGTGAAAATTTTTTTTCATTCTTACTCGTTTTCATGTATAATTTTTATCGTACTATATATATATATATATAAATTATATCTAAATTAATGATTAATGTATAAGCATGGTAATTAAATAAAAACTATTTATCTAATATTATTATGACTTTTTCTAATTTATTTGTTCACATAAATATTTTGTTTTGTAATATGTGCTTGTTTAGAACTTCTACATGGTCATAAAGTCAACATATATCACATAAATTAATATTACAGTACTATATAAATATATATATATATATATATATATAAAGAAAACTAATGCACTGAAACATATATTTGTTATGTAATATGAATTGTTTTGTAATATATATTGTTGTTTACAGTTTATATTATTATTTACTTTAATAACTAAACTTATATTTAATATACAATATGAACATATTTATATCAATAGTTTTTTATATGTTGAGTAATATATGTCTTTTTCCAAAAAATAAAAGCATAACATATGTAAAAAATTTAAAATTTTTCATAAAATTTTTGATATAATTTATTAATTTATTTTATGAAAATTTAATAATATAAGGTAGGTGTGAAAATAATTATTCAAAATACATCAAACCTTCTATCAGATTTGATTAGATATCAAAAATTTGATCTGATATTGATGAAAATGTAAAATTATTAAAGTTTTCATCTATTCATAATAAATTTTTATACAAAGGATTTTAAAATAAATTTTTTACAAATTCAAAGACGTTGTCCTTGAAAGATTCTCTTTTAATAGTACAGATATATGAAGCAATGGAACATTTAGATGTATTTAGATTTGTAGAAATGTTAGGTGTATTTAGAAATGTTAGTGTGATGTCCTTTTTGATATGCTTTGTTTTAAAAAGTGTTTTTTATGTTTATTTTTCGTTCTAATTTTTAAAAGAAATTGTAAGTTTTGAAAATAAACATGTTAAAAAAGGTATTTTTGAAATTAAAATTAATAAACAAATGTTTATTAGTTTTTAATATATTAAATACAATTACTTTGAAAAATGTGTATTAGTTTGCAGATAATAGAAAATAATAAAAATATCAAAGACGAGCAACTAGCCTTTTGTGATCGACATAAAACCACAATAACAAAATAGTCACTTAAAGCAGTTGAAGAAACTATTATAGCTTAATGGCGTATTTACTGGCTAGATTGTTATTAGATTTAACTATGTAATTAATTTTAGCTAAGATTTAAGAAGATGTATTGTTAAATGTTTTGTTAAAATATTAATGTTTAGTTGTAAGATAAATGTTAGTTCTAATTTGAATGTTTATTTCTAATTATTAATGTTAAAAAGTGATTGTTTATTTACATTAATGTATATTATTATCAAAATTATTGAGATTAACAAATTTGTTTTTCAAATCTGTGAAGAAACCGTCTGAATTTATATATCTAGCGTATATCATACGTATTTGTCACAAATTGCATTAGGACCACGAGGGTTTTCATTTCTCGACGCCACGATTTCTTCCGTCAGGAATTCGCCTTTTTCTTGTAGTTGAATAGAAACAAATTTCATTCAATTTTGTTCATATGTTTTTTAGTTTCTTCATTTGATTAGATTAATAAATACGAGTAAAATACACCAGTAGAATACATAATTGGACAATAAAAAAAATTGGGAAACTAAGCCCTGAAAAAAAAAGGAGTGAAAATATTATAACACTAGAAAAGGCTAAAAAGAGGCAACTAAGCCAAATTAATGATCGATATAGTGCAAACCCTAACTCGATGATCACATCTTTCCACTATACTAAATGAGGCAAAATGGCAGACGAAACATTTTTATAGTGAATAAGTCTAGTTCATTTAAAAGAACAAAACTTTTGAAATGACCAAAGGGTCTCATAGCTCATACTGGAAGACGCGAAGTCAATAACTATCGAGCAGAAGATGCCTAGTAGAAACTCATAAAAGATCAGACCATCATCTACGTCTTGGAGTATGGACAAGGAGGAAACGATCTCTGACAGGAAGATACTGTACTCAAAAGAAAGACCGCATCAGATCAAAATCAGAAAGGACACAATAACAAACATCGAGGGGAAAGCAGATACAACGAATCTAAACACAAGAGCCCTGACTAAACATAATCCATATACTAACTAGATTATTTTACCAAAACTACGGAATCAAGCGACGGGAAATAAAGGCAAAACGAAAAAAGAATCTCACCGGAAAACAATAGTGTTGAGATGCCCCATATCCGACAAAAGCTCCATGGAACTGGCCACAAAATCTGGATCATTTTCACTAACGACGAGCTGCGGCAACACTATTAGAAAACAACTAAATTTTGACCATGATTATAATCATAAATTGGTCAAAAAATTGTTATTTTGATTAATTTTTTAACCAACAGAAATTTCCAACCAACGATTTTTGACCCTTCAATTTTGATCAAAAATTAATCAAAACAACTATTTTTAAACCAATTTATGATTATAATCATGGTCAAAGTTGAGTTGTTTTCTAGTAATGTATATATTAGTCGTCAAAAAGTGGTCACAATAGTTTGTATTTTGATTATTTAATGACGAAATATTTAATTCATTAAGAATTGATAGATTTTTGGTCATAATTAATTATGTTGACTAAAATTTTAGGTCACAATATAACATGTTTTCTTGTAGTGCAAGTTGGAACCACAAAAAGAAAACTCAGAACTCATCAAACATGGCGATCAAGAGAGAAACAGCAAGATCTATGAATCATAACGTTAACTTCGTCACCGTCAGAGATCTCAGACTAATCAGCTCCACCCACAGATTACCGTATACAGGAAGAGGAGATTATAATACGTGATAAAGTGCCATGGATAGTGATGACGAAACAAAAAGATGGGTGCCGGCGCTGGTGTTATAATAGCCACCCAGCACTAACTTCGGAAACCAACAATATTTTACGGTGGCTAAATCAGTTAAAGCTCTAAATTGTCTTGCCGATAAAAGATCAAATGGAATATACATTTGGTTGGGATATCGGATGACTTTTTTTTTTTTTCATATGAATCTGAATATTATTAAGATTAGAAGAAACAAAGGGATGAGACCAACATTGAGCCGCAATGAAAACAAAAGGAAGCCATCAATCCTACAATACAAAGAGGATGATTTTAAACTATCCTATTGATAAAACCAAACCCGAATGACCAAGACGTAGATATCATCTAAAAGAGTTCCCGAATGACGTTCAAACAATGAGTTTCATACCAAAGACGATGACTTGAGTCACAAAGACCGGCTTACTCTGGAGAAGATGAGTATCTCACTTGATATTGTCAAAGCCAATATAGACCTCCTGAGCTAGGAAACTACCAAACTCCAAATCGGAGAAACTAAAGACTTCAACACACAATCCCAAAATTCAGAAAACAATATAGCTGAAGAACCACTGGGGAAAGAAATCCCACAACCTAAGCTACATTGTACACTAACCACGAATGCTATAGGTAGAGGAGAGACCATGAACAGACACCAGACAAGAATTTCAACCTATAGAGACAACTAAAGTACGACACTGAGACCACGAGAATGAAGAGATAAGCTCGAGAGAACAACTAAACCACCAAAGTCAAGAAAATTGGCGAGAAGAGGTCTGAGATCCGTCTATAATCATCCCAGAAGGTCAACAACGACCTGCAAGACCAAAGAGATCCAGAAACTCAAATGAGTTTTTAATCGGTCGGAAAAACCAGATCTACACCACGGTCAACCAAAGGAGGAGTAACAGAGAACAAGCTTCGACAATGACGACATCATCACCAGCCAAGCTCAAGCTTGAACCATCTTCTCTTCGCAAGGTCACAAGCGTAAAGGGAAAACAGAAGCTAAAGGGCCAGATCGGCGAGACAGAGAGGGCCGCCAGTGCTGTGAGAACCACCGGCAGCCAAGCATGAGACCGATTGAGTTTATACGATTACGTCATGGCAAAATATAAAATCGCAATTTCTCACGACTAATATTTTTTTTTCCTTCTGAAAACTATTGGGATATCAGATGACTAGTTTTAACAAAATAAGGAAACATATGAGATGAATATTATAAGGTTTTGCGTAAAAGAGCTCTTACAATTGCTATCTCAAATGATTGTATTCTTTATCTCCAGAAATGCAAGAGACCAAAATCATAAATTATATACTATAGAATCCACCCTCACACCAGCAAGAATTTAAAATTATGATAGATAATATCAATCAAAACATTTGTGAATAGGAATCTGAACCTTAAACGTATGTGAGTAATGTGACTATATAACTTTTCAAAAGTAGTATGAGAGTTATATCATGTATATTTATAACTTTCCATGAGTGATGTATTTCTTTAGACATAAATAGTATAGTTGCAGGAATTGGGAGTTATTTTTTTTCGCAAAAAAACCACAAAACTAACGATGTCGTTTTAATATAGTACAAAAAGTTTTTTTTTCTTTTTCTATTTCTACAGCATAATCACGTATTCACAACCTGAAAACACGAAAAAGGAAAAAATGAATGGTATTACTATTTATTGTTTGAGGAAGTTGTATTGAATGTCCCTTTTATATCTTCAATTGTACAAAATACTTCTTTAAAAAATCTTGTACGAAATGTTCATTTTTAGAAACATGAAGCATTTCATGTAAGGACATAATATAGAGTCGTGGACAATATTATTGTAATTCAATGCCATAAAAAAGGAAATTCTCCACAATTGAAATATAAAAGTGGCATTTTATGTAATGTTCAAAACAAGAGGCATTTCTCATAATTAAAAATATAAAAAGGCATTTCCATTATTTTTCCTTGTTATTACATATACTCTATCCAAAGAGTAATTGTGGAACAAAGGCTCAACAAGTTCCCACAGACCAAATATATATATTATACCATAAATGATCAACCGATCTTATTTTCTTGAAATTATAAATATTTTTAAAGCTTGGCGTAATTTTAGATAGATAGACATAAAATAATTGTGTCCCTCTTTGGGTTTACGAGTTTTTGTTTTGTTTAATTTTAAATGCAAAATTTAATGAATTTAATATTTATAATTTTTACAATTCTGTGGTTTTGTTTACGACTGTCTAATTATATTTAAATAAATTACTAAATGATTCAAAAACATATTTTAAGTTGTGTTTTTAACTAAATCCCTTTATATTTTGAAACACATATAGTATAAAATTTGTATGTTGCTATGGATAATTTTTTTCAACATAATATAAATTTGTTAAAGATCAGAATAATAATAATATATTACTTTCACCATCTGTCTACGTTTAATATATATATATTGGTTGTGTTTGGATGAATTTAATAGAAAAAATGTACAGTTTTCTCAACTATATTTTTTTGTCATAATTGGAATGATAAAAACCCGGTATGATAAAAACCCGGTCGATGGCTAAACCGTAAACCCTATCACACAGCATTATTATAACTACTTCAATTGGTATGCCAATAGATATAATTGTAAAGATTGACAGTTACTTTTTCACCAAATATGTTTTCTCTACCTTTTCACTAGAAAATCTATAATGGTGGATCTAGAGGAAGGAGACGTAATGGACGAGGAAGAGGTTGAGAAAGAAGCAATAGCGATTGAGATTTGTCCAAAGTCATATGCTACCGATGTGATAAGCTTGGACACTATGCCTTTAATTATCCAGATTGTTTACTTAAGTCGCAAGAGGCTCGAGAAAAAAGTGTCAACGGAGACACGCAAGATGCGGATGATATTCTAATGCATGAGGTTGTGTATTTGAATGAAGAAAATTGCATACCAAGTAAATTTGAGACCAACAATGGAGAAAACACTTGGTATCTTGACAATGGAGCTAGCAACCACATGACCGGGGATAGAAGATACTTCTTGAAACTTGATGAAAACATAACGGGAAAGGTTAGATTTGGAGATGACTCTCGGATTAATATTAAGGGAAAATGATCGATTTCTTCTTGGATAGAAATGGAGAAACAAAGACAATGACTAATGTTTATTATATACCGGGTTTGGAAAGCAATATCATTAGTCTTGGACAAGCAACCAAATCGGGTTGTGACATTAGGAGGAGAGGAGAATATTTGACAATGTATGATCGAGATGGAAAGCTAATTGTCAAAGCCAAGAGGTCACAAAACCGACTTTACAAGGTTAAGGAACCACGAGTATATCTATCCGAGATTGATGATTCAAGTAGGTGGCATGCAAGATTGGGACACACCAATATCGAAACTATAAAAAACATGATCAACAAGGACCTTATCAAAGGACTACCACGAATAAAAATCGAGAAAAAGATATGCGGATCATGTCTACTAAGGAAACAAACTAGACAAGTGTTTCCACAAGCCACTTCTTATCGAGTGAATAAGATACTTGAGTTTATTCATGGAGATCTTCGTGGACCAATAACACCAAAGACAACAGCTGGAAATCGATACATATTTGTTCTTGTCATTATCATTCTAGATGTGGACAATTTTGATGAAAGAAAAGGGTGAGACTTTCGAGAAGTTCAAGAAATTCAGGGAAATCGTCGAACAAGAAACAAAAGAGAGAATAAGGGTGTTTCGAACTGATAGAGGAGGAGAGTTCTTATCCAAAGATTTTGGTTTGTATTGTGAGAATATGGGAATCAAAAGACAACTTACAATACCGTATGCTCCAAAACAAATGAAATGGAAGAAAGAAGAAACCGAACATTGATAGAGATGTCAAGGAGTATAATGAAACATATGTAATTGCCTAATTATCTTTGGGGAGAAGAAGTTCAAAATTTAAGTTATTTTCTAAACCATATCACAACAAGAGCTCTTAAGGAGTGAACTCCTTATGAGATTTTTCGTGGGAGAAAGCCAAACATTAGCCACTTGCGGATATTTGGATGTATTGGATATGCAAAAATTGAGACACCACACTTGAAGAAACTTGATGATAGATCACGAGTGCTTGTTCATCTTGGTACCGAACCCAATTCAAAAGCCTATCGCCTATTGGATCTAACAACGCAAAAGATTGTGGTTAGTAGAGAAGTTATTTTTCATGAAACTAAAGGTTGGAACTGGGATCATGAAGGAGGTTTCGAGATTGTGATTGGAGACACAACTAGTCACGAGAAAGGTAACTTAGAGATCAAGAAACCCTATGAAACTTCACGAGAAGATGTTCAAGAGGAATTAGTTGGTGAAGAAGAGAATAAGGAGCAGGAGATTGAACAAGAAGATACTACATCGAGTTTAAGGATATCACAAAGGGCAATGAAAAAGCCGAAGTATTTGGATGATTATGTCTTGATTTTGGAGGAGGAAGGAGCAAGATTGCTTCTATGTCTTGATGGGGAACCAAGAAAGTTTCAAGAAGCTAAAGATTTGAAAGTATGGGTTGATGCTTGCAAAGATGAAATCGAGTCCATAATCAAAAACGAAACTTGGAATCTAGTCGATTTTCGAAGTGGTACAAAGGCAATAGGCTTGGAGTGGGTGTTTAAAATCAAGAGAAATTCTGATGGGAGTATCAACAAATACAAGTCTAGGCTTGTAGCTAAAGGTTATGTCCAAAGGCATGGAATTGACTATGAAGAAGTATTTGCACCAGTTTCAAGAATATAAACAATTCAACTACTTGTTAATCTTGCTTCATCGAGTGGATGGGAGATCCATCATCTTAATGTGAAGACCGCTTTTCTTCATGGAGAGTTGAAAGAAACAGTTTTTGTTGCACAACCGGAAGGCTTTGTAGTAAAAGGAAGTGAAGAGAAAGTTTACAAACTCAAGAAAGCCTTGTATGGTTTGAAACAAGCACCAAGAGCTTGGAATTGGAATGATAATCTTAATCAAATACTAAGAGAGATCCACTTTGAAAGGTGTTCAAAGGAGCCATCGGTTTATCGAAAGGTAATAAAAGGTGGTGAACTACTACTTCTAGCCGTTTATGTTAATGATTTATTTGTCACGGGGACAAGCATAAACATCATAAATGATTTTAAGCTTGAGATGTCATCGAAGTTTGAAATGAGTGACCAAAGAAAGATAACGTATTATCTCGGCATTGAAGTAAGAAAAACCGAAGATGAGATCATCTTGAATCAACAACGTTATGCACTAAAGATCCTAGAAGAAGCTGGTATGAGTAGTTGTAATCTGTTCCAAACACCAATGGATTCCAGACTGAAGTTATCGAAATCTGAAGGAGAAAAGGAGATACATGCCACTGGTTTTAGAAAGATCATTGGGTGTTTTCGATATCTTCTTCATACAAGACCAGATTTGAGCTATTGTGTAGGTGTTTTAAGTCGTATGCAAAGTCGTAGAGAGTCTCATGGTGTAGCCTTGCAACAAATTTTACGCTATTTGAAAGAAACTACAACACTCGGACTTGTGTGTAAGAAATCCGAGAGTCAAGTACCAAGATTGATTGGCTACAGTGATAGTAGTTACAATGTTGATCCAGACGATGGAAAGAGTACTAGCGGACACATTTTTCTTTTTTACTTGGGAGGAAGTCCGATATCTTGGTGTTCACAAAAGCAAAAAAAGTTGCATTATCATCGTGTGAGGCTGAATTTATGGCAGGAACAGAGGTAGTAAGACAAGCAATTTGGCTCCAAGATTTACTTTGTGAAGTCACAAAATTTCCAAGTCAAAAGGTTATCATTCGAATTGATAATCGGTCGACAATAGCACTTACTAAGAATCCGGTATTCCATGGAAGAAGTAAGCACATACATAATAGGTATCACTTTATTAGAGAATGTATTGAGAATAGGCAAGAGATGAGAGATCTCATTGGCATTCAAGACACATAGAAGACCAACTTCAAGCTTAAGGGGAAAAATGTTGAGTAAAGCTGGAATGTGGTAATTTGGTAAGCAAGTTACCGAATAGATAAGATAGAGTTTGTTATGTTTGAGGAGTTATCTAATTCATACTTTCCTATTATAAGTAGGAAGCTTTATCTTGTCTATAAAAGAGATATCAAAATTTAGGGAGATACCTAAAAACTTGTGGTTGAAGTTTTTTTTTTTAAGTGAGTTTTCTAAAGCAATATAGAGAATTATTCTTTAAAATCTTCGTATTTTAGATGACTTTGTTTTACATAAATAACGTTCACAAAACATATTAAAATTGTATTCTTCTACAAACATTGAAAATTTGAAGGATTGCTTTCATACAATAAAATCATTAATATGATAAACTAGATAGCACCAGCTAAACTCGACCATAAGTATCCATTATCATATTGATTACTGAATCTATAAGATCTGCCGTTAACTATGAATTTTATTCTCCCTACGCGTTTTTTCTATAATAAAAAGAATGAAGTTGAAAACATATTTTGAAAAGGTAAAATGGTGATAAAGAAAATATTTATATAAGTAATCAATATCTTTCCATTTACAAAAAAAAAAAAAAAAAAAAAAAAAAAAAAAAAANNTTTAAAAAAAAAAAAAAAAAAAAAAAAAGAAAGAAAAGAAATCAATATCTTTTATTTTTAATTGTTATCTGTTTCGACTCTCCACTGCCAGGTTCTCCTATAAATAAGATGATAACATGACATTCTTAGTAATGTTGTTCCGTATCTCTTATTGATCAAACCATCTCTTTACTCTCTCTCTCAAAACCTCTTTATAGCTTTTGTTTTTTTTTAAATCAACGATGATGGTTACATTAATACTAAAGTATATACTCGTGATTGTCGTGACTTTGATATTGAGAGTCCTATACGACTCCATTTGTTGCTACTTTCTCATACCAAGACGCATCAAAATTTTTATGGAACGTCAAGGTATAAGCGGTCCTAAACCATGTATCCTTACCGGAAACATCATCGAAATCTCCAAAATGCTCTCTCACTCTGTCTCCGACGACTACTCCTCCATTCACCACAACATTGTCCCTCGACTTCTCCCTCACTATGTCTCTTGGTCCAAACAATACGGTACATACAATTAATCATAGCCGGTCTAACGTTTCAACCGTCAGAAAATTTTGTTACAGTCCTGATAAATTATGGTTACAAAAAAAATTTTCCGACTCAAAATTAATTGACAATGAATAATTTGTTTCCTAAATCATATATATTAGATTAGAGTGACTCCAAATTCCGATGTTGGATATTTTACCATCTAAAAATTTCCAACGTTTCTGTCTAGACGATGCCGAGAGAGCCTATTCCAGATGGATTCTTTCGTTTGAATATTGTATTTTCTTGCAGAACAGAACATGATTCAATACATTATCCATTACATTATATACTTAGGCCATGTTGTAACAGAAAATGACTGAAATGCCTTTTTACAGGGAAGAGATTTATCGTATGGAACGGAACGGAGCCGAGGCTATGTTTAACAGAAACGGAGATGATTAAGGAATTGCTAACGAAGCACAATCCCGTCACCGGAAAGTCGTGGTTACAACAGCAAGGAACTAAAGGGTTTATAGGACGTGGGCTTCTAATGGCTAACGGCGAGGCTTGGCACCACCAGAGACACATGGCGGCTCCGGCTTTCACACGCGATAGGCTCAAAGGATACGCGAAACATATGGTGGAGTGCACGAAGATAATGGCGGAGACACTGAGAAAAGAGGGTAAGAAAGAGGTGGAGATCGGAGAAGAGATGCGGCGGCTTACGGCGGATATAATATCGAGGACGGAGTTCGGAAGTAGTTATGACAAAGGAAAGGAGCTCTTTAGTTTACTTACTGTTCTTCAGCGTCTTTGCGCTCAAGCCACTCGCCACCTCTGTTTTCCTGGTAGCCGGTGAGTTTTTTTGTTTNCCGGTGAGTTTTTTTTTTTTTTTTTTTTTTTTGTATACATCAATTTTATATGTTTTTTTTTCAGTTTATATCCTCAATGGATGATACTCAATTGACTCTTTTAAAATTATAATATTAATATATATATAATATATTTTATTTTAAGATACCTACACCAATATCACATTTAATTTTTAGAGTAATTTAAAAAAATATTCATATGCCTTTTTTAAAAAAGTGTTTCCGCCTATTTATTTTTCGTAATTTCTAAGAAAATATTATATTTTGAAAAGGCATATGTCAAAAAAAGTATTTTTGAAATTTTCTAATTTTTAACACTATTGGTGAGATACCCACATAAGTATCTTATTAGTTTGATATTAATATTTTATAATAATTTAATTGATTTTAATATTAATTTCAAATTTTATTTTAAATTACAGATATTTAAATAATATATATAACTTAAATTCTTATAATAATATTAATTGTATAAAAAATTATAAATGATATAGAAAATATTAAGAAAAATTTTAAGTAATTTCCTTTTTCTTGTACCTTTTCACAAAAATGTCTTTTACTAATGAAAAATAAAAAAATCCTCAAAATTTATTTTATTAAATTTCTTTTTACTAAATTTTTTATCACAAAATTTTTTGTTCCTGCCCAATTTCTTCTTTTATCACAAAATTTTCTAAAAATGTCTATAAAGTTTTATAAAGGATCTTATAAAATTTTATAAATAGTATATTTATAAGTTATCTTATAAAATCTTATAAATAGTATATATATAAGTTATCATATACAATTTTATAAAAAATTAATTTATAGGGCATAAATGTAATATAGATTTATAAGCTTGTTTATAAAACCATGTAAAACATTATTAAATCAAAATATTGGAAAATCAGAAAAACTTAAAATTATAAAATTTTCATAACATTTTGTAAACCAACTTTAAAATCAAACTTTCAAAATATTTTTTAAGGTTATATATGATAACTTATAAATTAAACTTTTATAAGGTTTTCTAAGAAAATTTATAAATATATTATCTATAAGGTTTTATAAGAGATGTAAAAGAACCTTCTAAATGTGAAAGCCAACTTTTGAGATGAAAAACAATATTTGGTGGGAAAACGTTTTTGGTGGGAAAATATTCGTAAACAAAATCGATTTAAAAAAATAAAAAATAATCCAAAAGTATTTTGGTCGTTTGTCAATAACAAATGACATTTTTCTGAAAATGTTCAAAAAATATGAGGAATGTTGAAAATATACTCTTCTGGGGAAGGTATTTTTGCAATTTTCTTAAATATTAATGATGATATCATACATAATTTTAAATAAATATGTAATATTATTATATAGCTATGCATAATGGAATTTATAGTCTGTAATTAAATTAGAATTTCAAAATTAGAACATATAATCTATTTATTTAACATTTTAAACTATAATAATCTAAAAACAAATTCAACAAATTAAATAATGAGAAACTCATGAGAGAGTATCTCAAATGAGAGACTCAAACTAGAGTATCACACATTAATAATATTTTTTAAAATATTTTATTGATATGATATCCATGGTGATATTACCATTGGAGATGCTCTTAAATCATTTTAGGTATGTCTCTAAATATTTTATTAACTAAAATTAAAAGAATTCTCATTTTTTTTCAAGAATTATATGAATTAGAATTTAAGGTTTGAATCCATGACGCCAACACTACAGGTTTTGCTATTATCGTGATCAGACAATTTTTCACTTAGAATTTTTTAAATAAATATATTAATTATAATTATAATAGTTTTATTAAAATTTGAACAATGTTTGCATAACGTTTGCATGAAATTAATGTTTGTGATAAAACAAAGACTCATCAACGTGTAATAATAATCTTTGTGTTTCAAAGGTTTCTACCAAGCAAATACAACAGAGAAATAAAGTCACTAAAAGCAGAAGTGGAAACTCTTTTGATGGAGATAATACAGAGCCGAAGAGACAGTGTAGAGATTGGTCGGAGTAGCTCTTACGGGGACGACCTCTTAGGGCTTCTCTTGAACCAGATGGATCGCAACAAAAACAATCTTAATGTTCAGATGATAATGGATGAATGCAAAACTTTCTTCTTCACTGGCCATGAGACCACTTCTCTTCTTCTCACTTGGACCCTCATGCTCCTTGCTCATAATCCCACTTGGCAAGACAAAGTTCGCAATGAGGTCCGGCAAGTTTGTGGTCAGGATGGTGTTCCCTCTGTTGAACAACTCTCAAGTCTTACTTCGGTACGTTTCTAAGCAGTCGCACTATATTTTTAATTTTCTTTTATAACAGAAAATACTAAAAATGGAAAAAAAATCTGTTAAAATAAATATAATAGGATATATTTGTTTTTGTTAAAAGAGATAATAGGACATATTAATTTGTCTTTATAGCAACTATATTCTTTTAAAAATCAGTTGTATAAAAATAGAATTAAAACGAATTCAGTGATCTAGTTGACCAAAAAATAAATATTTCTTTTGAATATTTTAAAAGCAAATCGAAAGAGAAAGATCTTTCAAGTTTCACGTTTCCATTAAAAATTACAAGTATGAGATATTGAAAAGATGTCAAAAACAATAGTATAATACTTGAAACCCAAAACAAGATAAAATCCTTTGAAACATATTTGTTAATGTCTTATGCGTTGTTATGCATATACATATATGTCTACTTAGTGTTGACTTTTTTCGAAAATTAGGATAGAATCACAATTATGTCTCTCATTTTTTGTAAATGTTTTTTTTTCTTGTAACGCCAAATTAAAATGGTGCGGGTGGGGTACTATCTTCATTCACTAGAGGCAATGCCACTAAGTCGTAGTGCTTCCTCCGTAACTAAATCTTATTTCGTACATATCTGGTCAACTTTAATATCATATATATTTAAAAAGATTTATTGTATAGGTCAAAATTAGATCATTCTTTCATAAAATTTAGAAATTCATTTTGGTATATATTATAATAACATGAAATCAACATTATTTTTTATCAAAAAAAATAAATGAAATCAACATTAGATTTGATAGATCAATAGAGTGACTCGTGTTGAATTGGCTTTTCACCTTTAACACCAAGGTATATATTAATAATGAGTAAATAAAATATTCCACTTGTTGAAAAGATTAGCACTAGAACATGCTTTGCATAAAATACTTATAAAAAAACAAAAATCTTTCATTAAACGATTTTGACAGCTTGAAAGACAATCTTAAATCCAAGTAAAAGATCTTAATTTGAGAAAGAGTCATAAGGCACTTCACAATATTGTTAGATATGATTCTTAATATGGTTTTATATAATGAAATATTCAACTAATCAAATTTTTCTTTCTTTCTTTCAACAGTTAAACAAAGTGATAAACGAGTCATTAAGACTTTATCCTCCGGCTACTCTTCTACCAAGAATGGCATTTGAAGACATAAAACTTGGAGACTTAATCATCCCTAAAGGTTTAGCTATTTGGATTCCTGTCCTTGCGATCCATCATAGTAAAGAATTATGGGGAGAAGATGCACATGAATTCAATCCTGAACGTTTTACAAATAGAACTTTCGCGTCAAATCGCCATTTCATGCCCTTTGCGGCTGGTCCAAGGAACTGCATTGGACAGACTTTTGCGATGATGGAGGCAAAGATAATATTAGCAATGCTTGTTTCCAAATTCAGTTTTGAGATATCGGACAATTATAGGCATGCTCCTATTGTTGTCCTTACTATAAAACCTAAGTATGGAGTTCAATTAGTTTTGAAGCCACTAGATTTGTGAAGGGAGACTTCTATATATGGTCTAAGCTTCCTGATGAGTGAGTACGGAATTTTTGAGTGACTTAAGGGATATGAACCAGAAACGATTTTGAAATGAGTGTAAGCAAGAGTTAATATACGTACTATTTGTGTTTAATATAATAGTACATTATAATATCTTTTTTTATCAACAATTCGACAATATCTAATTCATAAACTCAACTTTCAAACTCTTAACAATATTAGATGGATAAAAAGAATTTCAGTAGGAAATATAGCAAGGTGGATATGTAACCAATTGACATAAATCAATACATTTCTTTAGTCATATATTAATTTCTTGTTTTAAATAATATATATATATATATATATATATTAAATGTATACATTCAGAAATTCATGTACACTGCAACTGGCACATATTCATAAATTGGCAATACATACTGGAGTCTCATAGATGTTGATTATAGGATGAATTAGGTGAATGACATGTATTTGAAAACTAATTAAATAAATGGCATTTATTTGTGTATAATTAGGTAAATAACAATGGTTCACTTATGTGTTTATACCAATTAATCCTTAAAAAACTAAAGAAATAAATATTTTTTCTTTTGGGAACATAAGTGGAGACAATACATGACATGTGGAAAAAATACATTTAATGATTTGTCTCCAAATTTATTAACTATCAACACATATGTTATTAAAGTAACACATATATTATCTGCTAACACATATATTATCTGATAACTAGATATTTATCAGAATAGTTATCAGTTATTGATGATTGCTTAAATCAGTATCTTGGGGCTTAAATAATTATCTAATAAAATAATAGTTACTAGTTAATGATGGCGGCTTAAATCAGTAACTTAGGGCTTAAATAATGATGGAAACTGTCTTGGGAGCTTAGATTAGTAGGTAACAGATAAGTTAACATATTGGTCAAAATAACAGTTATCAGTCAAATCGTCTTCATCTTCTTCATGGGTGTTTAAAGCTAATATGTAATTCTAGCTATGACTATTGTTAATAATTTACAAAATTGTAATGAATCTACAAAATAAAAGTGGTCAGGAGTTATAATCCCTTATAAAAAATGATGAAATCAAACCCACACAACAAGAGTTAGGTTCCCTAATAAACAATGATGAAATCAAACCCACAAAACAATGATGAAATTAAATTTGGCAATGAAACTATAAACTCTTGTTCTCCTAAAATTAGCTTAAACAAACAAAACAATAAGAAGAATCAACAAAACCATCTCCTTTTTGTATTTATAAACCGTAATCGATTTAATCAAAGTTCATCAAATACTTCTCCAATAGCTGGATTCGAATTTGTTGCTCTATTGTTACCTTGCCAATGATTGGAAGCAGAAGTATCTCTCATCCTCAGCTAGAAGAGATTAAAAAAAAAAAGACAAAGAGAAAGTAAAGTGAGAGTGGATGAGAGAGACGATAAAGATAAGGGCCAAAAAGTCATTATTTTGTGCACATGAACCTATAGGTGTAGGGTATGTTTGAAAACTAATTAATATGTATTTTAATGTCATTCAATGCCAATTTTCCTTGATTATAAGTCAACATATCCGTCTATATTCCATTTCAAAACTTTTAATAAAATAAACAGTAAAAAATTTTTTTAACATAAAATCTTTAGCTTTATATTATTCCATTGGTGATTAATCTATAATTAAGCTTTACAAACAAATATTTCTAGCGTAATTTGGGTGTATAACTGAAAACTTTATCTAATTAGGTGTGTAGCATCATCTACATATATAGACATCTATTCACTGAATTTTAGACCAAATTGGCCCTATCAAAGAGAGAGAAATTCATTTTCGCATTCACTATTTGCATGCAAAAGGTGTCTGACACAGGCTTATTTTAGAGCATAACACTTGTATTTCAGGAAAATCTGATTGGTTGTATTTTTTGTAATATATTAAATATTTATTAATGTTTTGACAACCGAACTAGACACCGATTCGGCAATATTAGTGGATAGTTGGTTGGACCGATTTAACCGGTCAAACCGAGTTTTTCATATTTTATTCTATATATCTATATATATAAGATATGATTCAAAATAATATAACAAGATGAATACTATGATATTCTACGAAGATAATATAACACATTTTAAATTTCAAATAATAAATAAGTAAGCAAATTTGATAAGAGAAATAATTAAAAATACATTACAAAAGTATTAAACGTCAACTCTATTAATTATAAATCATAATCAAAATATCTAAAAAATATAATAAAAAAACAGACTTTTATGGTGTAAATTTTGGTTTAAATACATCTAATTTATATTTTTATGAAAGAAGAAAAATAATATTAAAATTTTTTATAAAAATAGAAATTGTTAGTGAACCGGGTTTTAATATTGACCCAGGTCACCGGTAAAACCGGTTGGACCGTGACTCGTTACTAAAACTGGTTCGAGTTGAATTAAAATCAAGATTTAAGTTAAACCCGTAAAACTAGTCAAAAACCGGTAAAATCAGTGACCCGAGTCAATATTAAAACCTGGTTCACTAATAATTTACATTTTTCTTTTTAAAATTTTACTATTATTTTTCTTCTTTTCATAAAAATATAAAATTAGAAATTTTAAAATCAAAATTTACACCATAAAAGTCTGTTTTAATTATATTCTCCAGATATTTTGATTATAAGTTCTAAATAATAGAGATGGTGTTTGTAATTAATGTTTATAAATTACAAATAATATCAATTGATCTTTATATAAATGTAGTACTAATATGTATTATTTTATATTTTTATTATG
The DNA here is from genome assembly GCA_900406405.1 of Lepidium africanum. Lineage (NCBI taxonomy): Eukaryota > Viridiplantae > Streptophyta > Magnoliopsida > Brassicales > Brassicaceae > Lepidium > Lepidium africanum. The sequence goes on along the minus strand of OVAX01002576.1, from coordinate 215 downwards.
TTGTCAAAACAAAAAATTTAAATAACTTGAAATAAGATTAATTTAAAAGAGGACGAAATAATTAAATAAAATAAACAGATATTTTTCTTTAAAATATTAATTTAATATTTTGTAGAGTATTATTATTATTTTTCTTATCAAATTTACTAAAAATTTCATATGTGTTATATTATCTTTGTAGAATATCATATTATTCATCTTGTCATATTATTTTA
>OVAX01002575.1:0-19755 GCA_900406405.1 Lepidium africanum | reverse complement strand
AAATAAGAGCAACATCAGATGAATTTAAAAACTTCTACTTTCGCATTATCCATAAATGAGTTGCAATCTCATGGTGAATTGTCTGCATACTCACATCTTCGTTTTCTTCTTGGACAATATTAGCATGTTTTCCCGTGTTTTCATGACCATTGATATCAAATATATCTGTGCGCTCAAAATCATCATCTGGTATTTGAGATCTCTGGATAAAATTACGTAAACCCATCGTAGCGGCAACAATTTTTTTCTGAATGGCTCTGTCATACCTTGNAAAATTACGTAAACCCATCGTAGCGGCAACAATTTTTTTCTGAATGGCTCTGTCATACCTTGGGTGATCTGTTAAATTCTCCATTTTCTTTTCCAAACTCCAAAAGTTCGTTCAATGACACAATGAAGAGACGAATGCCAATGATTAAACATTTCTTTGCCATTACGTGGAGGTCCACCATCCTCAAACTCTCAAAGATGGTATCTCGTAACACACCCTCGAAAAAGAACTAGAAATCCATGTTTGTTAGCATATCTCGAATCTACTAGATAATACTTTCCAATTGGCGGGTTTGGAAAGCATGGATCATTATCCATGGCAAGCTGCAAAACATTAGCATCATGAGAGGATCTTGGAACTCCGATGTACGCATACGTAAAGCATGTCAAGATCACAAATCGCCAAGACATTAAAACTATTGTATTCATGTCGACACCAAAAATTTAATTTCTTCGATCCAGGCACACGAACCGATACATGTGTACCATCCATTGCACCGATGAAATCTCTGAAATATGGCCAATATCTGTCATCTTCTCGTAGTCCACGTGGTACTGTAATAAGTTCCTCATGGCTCCGTTCACTTAAGTAATCACCAGCAAGTTGCTCACATGCACTAAAAACTTCATGAAACTTACGAGTTACTGTCTCATGCGAATCTCCAAATATTTCTGCAATGACTCGTTGCTTTTCGTTGTGTGCACATGTATACAAGAAAATTGCAACACTCTCTTGTACCTTCATGTTCTTCGTACCTTCAGGCTCTTAAATGTTTGTGGCTGCATCCTGAGAAGAGTGTGACAAGCATCTAGATTATTCATTATTTTGTCTTTCAAATACATCCATCCAACTCCCCATTCAGTTCCCATAGGTCGTTTCCGATAATACCGCATGTAGTATTGGAGCAACGGCTGTAAAATCAAATGGACAAGTTTTTGCTTCTCTATTGCAAACAATTCTTCAATTTCATTATCTGTCAATGCATCTAATCCTCGTGCCTACAACTCATTTCTTCGATGTTCCTGCAAAGAAAATGGAGATGATCGTAAATAACTTCAAGAAATCTAATACATTCATAAGAAAGTATATAATAAAAAACTAGTGCTTGCAATGACGGAATATTACAAGGAGAAAACGTGTTAAATTGGAAATATAAAATCCAACTAATTACCATAGAATATATGGTAACTAGTTAGCAGTGAGGGAATATTACAAGGAGAAAACATGTTTCAGAGGGACTACAGATCAAGAATGAACAATAGGGGACAGAGTTTAGTTCACGGCCATGAACCCTGAAGCGGTAGATACAAGTGTTGAAGAGGAGGAGTAGAAATTTGTGACTGCTGATACTTCAAGATAATCCAATCAAATACATAATCATATTGGAGACTTAGATACAAGTAGAGGACGCAAATTCACATAAGCATGTTGCTTATTCCACGTCGAATGGTATGTACGTATTCCACCAAATAAATGCCTCAAACTTCCATTCAAGCACGTCCCCATTCTTTCTCTCTCTGGTCACTTAATATCTGTTGTAAATGGAACTAATCCTAAACCTGAAAAGTCTCTCATGTAAAATTTTTTTTTACAGGATCGATAATGACAAAGTGGAGACATATTCAATAACACAAAGCTTCAATAAGCAAGAGAGTTGGACCAAAGCTCTAAAGTATACTCTGTGCAACCTTAAATGGGCTCTCTAATGGTTCGTTGGAAACACTAATTTCCGTGTGAACTCATTAATGGACATGTACACATAACTTCATTGCCCAATATTCACTTTAATGATGTTATCTTTTTTCCTCTTTATTGTATTACTTAGATGACATCAAGTTTTGATCATAGTCAACTACAAATTTAGTTGCAGGCATTAAAAAAAGAAGATTGACTAAGGTCTAAGCAAGATAACAACAAGTTAAAACATTATAAAAAAGGTCAAAAAGAGATTCTAGCATATTAAACTATACTCAATTTAGTACTTGAGTTTCCCAAGATGTTTGTAACATTTTCCAAAACACTGAACACAAGGAAACAAGGCACTAAAAACATTGCATACTTTCATTTTTCTAACCAAGATTGATGATTTGAAGCCCGAGGCCATGCACCTAAACTAATTTTATCAAATCAATCATATAAATATCAAGACAAAGAGGTCCCACTTTATTGTGTCTAAATTGACCATGAAGTTAGATTAAGGTGTTGAGTACTTAAACACATGGCCAGTATATAAGATTTTTCTCTGATTAGACCCAACCATAAATGAGATCAGAGATCATGATTCAGTCAATTATTACAAAACAAAAGAAATAAAGAAGTAAAATTGGTAAAAACAATATAGACATCAAAATTGCAAATGATCAAGTTTGGATTCAATTAGAACCATAAATATGAGACTCAAAACATTATAGACATCAAATATAACTTGCCAGATCCTAGATGTATGCAATATAAGAACAATGGTTCTAGTTTTCACAACAAATATAATCAAACAAATAAATAGGAACTTAAAGTTGGGTACTTAATGAAATTTATTGTTGAGTCAAGTAGATTTGTTTGATCGATGAGACATAGAGACAGAACAAACCTTGTCTCAGGATCAACCTATTTGAGAAGGGTGTAGGAGTGATAACCTTAGAAACATGAATCTTCATAGCTTTTCTTCTTGCAAACAATCAATCTTAGTCAAAAAAGCAACAATGCCAAGAGAATTCAATGCTATAATTCTAGTCTAGCAGGTATCCAGACTAGCAAGGACTACATATTCTACGATATATCAGCTGAGTTCCCTGAGTTTAACAACAACGACAAGACCATAGTCTTCTAATTCTCCGTCAAGCATGATCATAAGCTTGACTATGGTGGTGGCTACATGAAGCTGCTTAGTGATGATGTTGACCAGAAGAAATTCGGAGGAGACACTCCTTACAGGTTCATTTCTTTAACCATCTTTGTATTTAACATCAAACGTTCAAAACATCACGCTTATTTCATTTTATTATTTCCCTGCAGCATTATGTTTGGCCCAGATATCTGTGGCTACAACACTAAGAAAGTACATGCCATCCTCACCTACAATGGAACAAATAACCTGATCAAGAAGGAAGTCCCATGTGAGACTGACCTATACAAGTACTTCTATTCAACATCAATCTGATTCGTCTCTGCAAATTTTGAAATGATTTTCTCTGCAATTCTTCTTCTCTGCAACTTTTGAAATCATTTTTCTCTGCAATTATTCATTCTTTTCTTTATTACCTCTGCATGTTTCTCTGTTCTTGACCCTGTCTAGATTTGTTCCAATAAAAGGGATACAAGAACTTCTGGACCAATCATAGCAAGGAAACTTATGGACGAATCAAAGCTTGTTATTGTAGAGATCGAGCTGATCACAACTCATCAAGTAAATAGTGTTTGCAAGTACACGAATAGGAATGATAGTGATATAACAACTTATGTTGTCAAACTAAATTATTCAAATGCTTAAAACTTATCAAAAACTAAAACGAACACTCTAAAACTCTCCTCTTGTCTTTCTAAAATTCTAAATCAAACGAGCTGTTGGCAACACCATGGTTTAACAGACTTGTAAATCCACCTAAAACTGGTGACGTAGTTTCATTTATGTTTCTTTGATTCGCACCAGCCCTTTCTTCAACATTCGAGCTCACCCCAAACTGCATGCCACAAGCATTTTTTGTTCGATTTGGATATCCACTGTAAGGATCCACATATCCACCCATAGCAACATGTGCACTTGAACTATTATCTCCACTACGAATGCTTCCTTGAAAAACAATCCAATGTCCTTCTCAACTATATCCAGTCATTCCCTCTAGCATTGCAATTTTCATGTCGTTGTTCGGCAAAGCCAAGAATTGCGTTTCTGGAGTGGAGTTACCAAGAAGGTACAGTGCAGCAACTAAAAAAGGGTTCTCGCTACACAATCCTATTTCTATAAAAGCATCTATGAGGGCATGAGTTGCCTCTTTAACAAAGGGTATGCTGTTCCGCCGCATGTTTGTTTCTTCCAAGTGTCTTATGCAGTTCTCGATTTCAGTTCATCAAGGAGTAAGATATCTAGTATGCTTACGGTGGTTCCTAACACTTCTTCGTTCTCTTCTAGCAAGTTGGGAAGCATCATGTTGAAGTGGATTCNCAAGTGTCTTATGCAGTTCTCGATTTCAGTTCATCAAGGAGTAAGATATCTAGTATGCTTACAGTGGTTCTTCGTTCTCTTCTAGCAAGTTGGGAAGCATCATGTTGAAGTGGATTCTGGATACCACCATCATTGTCCATAGAATCAGGTTGCTCATCAACTTCAACTTCTTGGGTTGGTGGCTCTGTGTCATCAGAATCCTTGTCATTAGCTACATCAATTTGCCTTCTCTGTCGGTTTAATGCAGGTGAAAACGCAAGTTCCTTATCAACTCTACGTCGTCCAAAAACTTGATGTATAACCTCGATGCACTGTAGGGGTTTCTTCTTAATTACTTGAGATTTAAGTGTGTCTTGAATATTTTAAGTAATGAATCAGAATTATATAAACAAAATAACCGTAAATTATATGAAAATGTTGAAAAGATCATTACCCGCTTTCTTTACTTCCACCAATCATCCGGCATGTCGATCTCTCCAGTGTTGGGAATGACTATCACTCTTGTTCGATTACGCAACTTGATGTAGGTTGTAAATCGTGTACGCTCGTAATCATACTTATTCTTAAACTTGTTCCAGTCAAATTCATGGCCAGATCGTGCTCTAAATTCTCTTATCAAAATTTGTTTACCTTCTTTTCCAATTATCCTACTCGCATATTTTTCTCATCTCTGTTCTCGAGATAAAATCTCAAGAAAGATGCGAAGCATGTTTGTTGACCAATTTGTTCCTAACTATAATTTTTATCAACTAATTTATATGCTACTTATATCATTATCTTAAAAGAACAAGTTAAGAATGATACTTACATCACAAAAGCCACAAGCTTGTGAATCTGATTGTTGACTCTCATCAGACGAACTCATGTTGCACTTGTAGAACTAACCCTAATTCCATAGATCAAATAAAACATGACAATTGAAATCAATAATGGGTACATATTTTCTAAAATTGTGAAACATGATAGCCACTTCAATTTACAGAAACGTTTATACGTACATGAAAGAGGTTTTAAAATCAAACATGAAACACAATTCACACACGAACACATGAAAGAGGAGATCGATTATGTTATATTACTGATTCATATACGTACATGAAAGACATGAAAGAGAAGCTTGATTCTTTTATATTACCGATTCACACACGAACACAATTCCTTTATATTACCAATTCTTTTAGAACACGAACACAATTCACACACGTATACGTATATCAATTCTTTTATATTACCAATTCTTTTAGAACACGAACACAATTCACACATGAATACGTATATCAATTCTTTTAGAACACGAACACAATTCTTCATTGAATATGTACCAGATGCAATTTCGAAACTTAGGAAGCGAGAAGAGCTCGATGTATCTTCAAGTTCTTGTGAATCCCTTCCTGATGGAAACCCTCCTATGACCTATCGATAACATGTGTACTTATAATAGGATATTAGGTTTATTATTAGATATGGCAGCAAAGTCTTAGAAGAAATATAAGTATATTATTAATTTTTTTTAACTCAAAAATATGTAAAAGAGATTTTTTTTTCGAAACGTCAAAAAGATACTCTTAAGTAGATGAATAAAATTTTGCATAAACTAGTTAAAAATCTAAAACGTGCGAGATGGATTTGAAAAATACTTCTCAATTTTCATTTTTTCCATTCTGTGCATGTTGTTATAAATAGTATGTTTTCAGTAACGTGAAAACGTGAAAAAGCTACATACCATTCGACACCTTAGTTTCCTAACGTAAATTTACAGAAATTCAGATATTAATTCTCATTCAGAATGGAACATAATTTTTGGATTAGTGGTTCTACACTTATAATGTCAGAAATTAGAATATAAATATTTAATATGACATATATCCCATGAGGTTAGGGAAAATATCATTTTAACCCTCATATTACCATAAGGGTTGGAAGAAACATCCCTTTTAAATTCTTTAGTTATGTTGATTTTAGATTTAAATCCAAATTTTCACTCATTAAGCTAAATTAACCTTATCGTTAAGCGATTTACATAAATTATTAATTCCTTTAGTTTTCGTTGATGAAACTCGGTGTTGGTAGATTAATGAGGTTAAATAACTTAATGGGTTAGTAACTTCTATTATAACAAGATTAATAACATTAACTTCTTTTCAGTCATTTAACGATAAGACTAAGTTTATGATTGAAATCTAAAGTTAATATAAGCTTTAAAGTAATTATGTAAAAGTTGAATGTTTTCCTACCCATTTTGGTAATCTTATATATTAAAGCGGGAGACACTTTCATTTATACTGTTTTAAACTTTAGGATAAAATTAATATATAGTTCATAACAACCCTTAAAAATAGGCTTGAGATAAGTTTTGTTACATATATTTACTTAAAAAATCTAAATTAATAAAGATTAATGAAAAAACATTTAAAAAGCTAAAAAAAAAAAATTGGTTACAAATTTGGTTATTGATTCGGTGCCGGTTCTGGTTTTGATTCGATTTTTCGGGTATATAAATTTAGAATACCTTTTTGGTATTCTATCGGATTTGGTTCATCTAATTTGGTTTATTTATTTATTTTGATTTAAGACTTATCCAAATATTTTTATTGTTTGGATAGAGTTTGGTCCGGCATAAACCGAGTTCGAGTTCGACTATTTATATATAAAAATTCAAAATTAAAAGAGATTTAATAGAAAAACTCTAAAAAAAATTATTTTTGATTTGGTTCGGGTTCAGGTTTAGGTTTGTTTTTCAAATACACAGATTTATGATCTATTAAGGTAATTTATCGTGTTCATTTCGGGCTCGGTTTCTCTAATTCAGGTTAATTTTGATTCGAATTTTGGACCTTTAAAATAACATTCAAAATATCAACACGGGTTTAGGAACCAAATAAACATGGTTGAAAAAATAATCAAATTCCACGCTATAGCATGGGTATATATCTAGTGTGAAGTTAAATTAAAATGACAACCTTTTCAAAATTTATGTGTGAAGAAAGATAACAAAGTCCAAAAGAGACAAGTGTAAATGGTAACAGCTGAATGTAGCTGAATGTTCAGTGGAATCTGGCGAAATTATCTAAAATCAAATGGTAACAGAGGAATGCAACTAAATTTGGTAAAATCTAATATACCATATATATTAATACGGAAGACACTTTTATTTTGAATTTTAACATCTTATTTACTATAGGATAAAATTAAATTATGGTTCATACATGTCTTTAAAAATAGGCTAAAAATTATAATAGAAAAACTGTAGAAAACTAAAAATTTATCGAATACACATGCAGTTCTTGATTTGGTTTCAGTTTGGATACATAAACTTAGGAGCTATTTGGATATCATATCGGGTTCGGTTCCTCTAATTTAAATTTTATGCCCACAAATAAATTTATATTTATATTCACAATGAACATTAAAAAAATATAATTAAAAAAATTATAATCTAAGATTCACTTATACATTGGATCTGAAATGTATTATTCTAAACTATTTTAACATTAAAATAATTCCTTAGTACTTGGAAATTAGAAGTAGTAATTTATAATAAAATTTAATTATCATAATTTTGTAAAAGATAAAACAAATAAGTTGAGATTACATATGATAATAGGATATAATTGTCTTGAAAATAAATAATACAAAAACATGAACAAAAGTAAAAAGAAGTGAAAGAAAGAGAAAAAAAAAATTCAGCTGGAAATTCAGCTTGTGTCAACTGGTAAAGAAAAAAAAAATAAGCAGCTGAATAAAAAAATTCTGCAATTCAGCTTATTTTGCATGTTACCAGTTAGGCTCATAGTTTACGTTTTGTATGTAAAAAGCTTTAGTAGAGATTCCTCACCGGATCCGTGGCGCAATGGTAGCGCGTGAGACTCCATATCAGAAGGTTGCGTGTTCGATGCACGTCGGGTTCAAACCCCCGGTTTACTAGGACCCCTTCTTTTTTTATTTTTTATTTATTTATTTTTAAAACACATCTTAACCGTCCAATATGATGACTTTTAAAAAACACTCAACGGCTACGATTTCACAAACTCAAAAAATTCCTAATTCTCCCAAAACCCTAATTCCTTGTCTCCGTCACTTTCATTTCACTGTCTTCTTCATTTTCTTCTGAATATCGAAAAACCCTAAAACTCAAACAATGGCTTTACTTTCTCGTATCCGTTCATCAACCACTTCTCTCTTCCGTCATCTCAATCCATCACTTCAAATTCGTTCTCTCTCCTCCGCTTCATCAATCCTCTCACCAGATTCAAAAACTCCACTCACAAGCAAGCAAAAGAGCAAAGCAGCTCTTTCTCTTCTCAAAACCGAGAAAAATCCAGATCGTATCTTAGAAATCTGTCGTGCAGCTTCATTAACTCCTGATTGCCACATTGATCGTATAGCTTTCTCCGCCGCTATCGATAATCTCGCCGAGAAGAAAAATTTCTCCGCTGTGTCGAATCTTCTCGATGGTTTTATCGAAAATCGACCTGATCTCAAATCAGAGCGTTTCGCTGCTCATGCCATTGTTCTCTACGCTCAAGCGAATATGCTTGATCACTCTTTAAGGATTTTCCGTGATTTAGAGAAATTCGAAATCCCTCGTACGGTAAAATCCTTAAACGCTTTGCTCTTTGCTTGTTTAGTAGCTAAGGATTACAAAGAAGCGAAACGAGTTTACATTGAGATGCCAAAGATGTATGGAATTGAACCTGATCTCGAAACTTATAACCGTATGATCAAAGTGTTTTGTGAATCCGGTTCTGCGAGTTCGTCTTTCTCCATTATTGCAGAGATGGAGAGGAAAGGAATAAAGCCGACTAGTTCTAGCTATGGTCTCATGATTGCTGGGTTTTACTCAGAGGATAAGAATGAAGAAGTAGGGAAAGTGTTAGGGATGATGAAAGAACGTGGCGTGAATATCGGTGTTTCGACTTACAACATTAGGATTCAAAGTTTATGCAAAAAGAAGAAATCTGTAGAAGCAAAAGCTTTGCTTGATGGGATGTTATCTGCAGGGATGAAACCAAATTCAGTGACTTATAGCCAATTGATTCATGGGTTTTGCAGTGAAGGTGATTTGGAGGAAGCTAAGAAGTTGTTTAAGGTTATGGTGAACAGAGGATGTAAGCCTGATAGTGAGTGTTACTTCACTCTCATATATTACTTGTGCAAAGGAGGAGACTATGAGGCAGCTTTGTCTTTTTGTAAAGAGAGTATGGAGAAGAATTGGGTTCCAAGTTTTAGTATCATGAAGTCACTTGTTAACGGATTAGCTAAAGATTCGAAAGTCGAAGAAGCAAAGGAACTCATTGCGCAAGTAAAAGAGAAGTTTACCAAAAACGTTGAGTTGTGGAATGAAGTAGAAGCTGCATTGCCTCAATGAACAATTACATTTCCCTGAGATTGGTATTTCTCGAATTTACGAACTTTCTCTTATCTTTATTTGTCAGCAATGAAATAAATTCTTAGCTTCTTTATAGTAATCTTTTGCTCATCCTGGTAGCTTTAGGTTACTCTGTTTTGTATGTTGGCTCATTTTAGAATTTTTTGGGACATAGGTTTTTGGAATCAGAGAGATCTTTGAGCATATATCTGTAAGATTGGTCAAAGCATTGAAACAATTTTAGCCTGTCTTATTGGTGAAAGACTCAATCGTGTGCCACATATAATATTAATGTCTTCCTATGTTTATATTATATAGTTCAATGATTACATATATGAATAAGTTTGATCTTTACATGCTTACCACGATTTCTGAGTGAGTATTTGGATTGTGAGTTTGTTAAAAGAGAGACGCGTTGGCTTATTCTTAGTATATGAATAGAGAAGAGAGAACCCTAAAATAAGAATGAGAAGAAATATCCTTTTATCCAAATTTGAGAGATCCAAACATGGGAACATTCATATATAACAAGAGACAACAAAACTTTGTGATCCTTCCCCTAATTCTCTTGTCATGCTACATCATTTTCCTGGGAAAGATCTGATCTTTCTTCCAGATTCAAGGGTTTGAATCTGAAAGGATCGAACAAGAGACAAGATCGAATCTTTCCTTGGGGATTCATTGAGAAGGATTTGTTTGTCTGAAAGATTAAGAACAAAAAAAGGAAAAAAAACGAAGAAAAACAATGATGAAGCTTTGTCCTTGTTTCATCAATCCACATCATCTTGGACCTAATTCGCCTAGAGATTCATTCGATGAAGGTCTTACAGCTTATAGAGGGCATAACCATAAATTGTTTGCTCTGTTTACATTTCGATCACGGCGAAAAGGTACTTATAAAGATTGTATATTCTTCATCCAGATAAAGATTTGATCATCGTTTGATTTCTGAACATTGTTATGGACATGAAATGTAGGAAGCTGCAGGCAGAAGTATATCACGGATGAGATAAAGAAGTATGGGAATGTGAAGAACGGTGGCCGAATCTTTAAATTCAAGGAACTAATAGCTGCAACAGAGAATTTCAGCATGGATTGTATGATTGGAGAAGGCGGTTTCGGAAGAGTCTACAAAGGATTCCTCAGCAGCCTCAATCAGGTCCTTTTACAACCTCTCAGTCATCTTACATACCTCTGTGGATTTGACGAAAAGTTGCTAATTTTTGTTTGATTGAATGATGAGAAGTTTAGGTGGTGGCTGTAAAGAGGCTTGACAGGAATGGTTTACAAGGAACTAGAGAGTTCTTTGCGGAAGTGATGGTATTGAGTCTGGCTCAACATCCAAACCTTGTCAATCTCATTGGCTATTGTGTAGAAGACGAGCAACGAGTCCTTGTTTACGAGTTCATGCCCAATGGATCTTTGGAAGATCATTTGTTTGGTAATACCCTTTTCATTGTTACATCGTCAAGCTGTTGCATTATGATCTGAAGTTTCAATCTTCTTCACTATAGACTTACCAGAAGGGGCACCAAGTCTAGACTGGTACACTAGGATGCGGATAGTATACGGTGCAGCGAAAGGGCTTGAGTACTTGCATGATTATGCAGATCCTCCTGTGATTTACCGCGATTTCAAAGCTTCAAATATATTGTTACAATCGGATTTCAGCTCAAAGCTATCAGATTTTGGGTTAGCTAGGCTTGGACCAACTGAAGGCAAAACTCATGTGTCCACTAGAGTTATGGGAACATACGGATACTGTGCTCCTGAATACGCAATGACAGGTCAACTCACTGCGAAATCCGATGTTTACAGCTTCGGTGTTGTCCTCCTTGAGATCATTTCCGGGAGAAGAGCTATTGATGGCGATAGACCAACCGAAGAACAAAACTTAATCTCTTGGGTACTAATTGAATCACCAAGAGTCTTTGCTGTCGCTTGAGAAGGAAGAAATCGATTTAAAGTCTTTTATCCTTTTGGTTGCAGGCAGAACCACTGTTGAGAGATAGGAGGATGTTTACACGGATTGTGGATCCGAATCTAGATGGAAATTATCCATTAAAAGGATTGCATCAAGCTCTAGCAATCGCAGCGATGTGTCTGCAAGAAGAAGCAGAGACTAGGCCATTAATGGGAGATGTGGTCACAGCACTTGAGTTTTTGGCTAAGCCAATAGAGGTTGTTGTTGATACTAATAACACTACAACTACTCCTGCTACTCAGACATCATCATCTGATTCATAATAAGAATTTATTTCAATCTTTGAAATTTGTTTTTTTTTTTTTCTATTTTTTGTCCTTACCCCAAGAAATGTAATTAGGGTTAGAGTTGAAGTTGATAGATGCAAACAATTCTTTGTAATGTGTTGTAATATGGCATTGGGGGATATCACAACATGTGATTACATTATTAACCTCATTTATTTGATTTTAAATTTTCAAATTGAAATCTTAATGGTATTTTGAATATTTTTGTGGCATTTCTAGAAAGCAATACATCAATATGGTATTTATTCAAATTATAAAAGAAAACAAAAGCGAATTTAGAGAATAACCGGATAAATTAACTAAATGGTTGTGGTGGCAGAAAAATAATTTTAACGTCACTTTGATTTCAGATAGTCACATAATCTCCACTATAGAATTGCGTAATATTCATTTGATATTATATAAGGTTAGATAAAGGTTTGTGTTATAGATTAAACTTTGTCGATAGTGAATTTTTTTTTGTAACTTCTTGTAAAATAGCAATTACTAACGTAGAAAATAATTACAAACCTTTCTAAGTATATATTGAAGTCATTTGCTATAATAATCTACAAATCAATTACAAATTCTATCCATTCATGAGAGCTACAAAAATTGTTTAAATCTTCTTCCTTGTAATACCTCTTTTAAAAGCTTCAGAAGCAAAATAAACTTATTTTGAGAAACTAACAAATATTATTTTGTTCATTTCTTTTTCTCTTTCTCTCAATTTTTTTCCTCTCTTCCAGGTCAAAAAAGGTATAATAAAGTCAAATTAAAAAAAAAAAANAAAAAAAAAAAAGTTTGTTCGTTTGTTTCCTATACATTGGGAAGATGACAAGTGTACCTGAGTTTTCGATGAGAAGCAAGAGCTTTTGAAAGAGCAACATCAACTCTTGAGTTCTCTCTGAATAACTGATCATATAACTGACAAATAAACTCGGACATTTCTTCTTCTTCGTCTTCCCAAAGACCACAACACTTATCATCTCTGTTTGTTTTCTCTAAGTCACTATCTTCCCAATCACTTGTCGGTGTTGGTGGTTCGATTTCTTCCCTTTCTGCTTCCTCGTTGCCTTCTTCTTCATCGTCTTCTTCTTCTCCAATCTCAAATTTTCCGTTTGGATCTCCAATGTTGTACTCAGATGAGCCTTGGGATGTGATTAGTGGTGTCTCTTGGGGTTGGGTCGATGGACCGATCACGGCTTTGGCACCTGAGTCCAACAAGGCTTTAACTAGAGCTTGTGTTGGTCCGAATGTTCCTGAAAATACTATTATCCTATCTCTCCATGCTCCTACCTGTTTCAGATAATTTGTTTATAGCGTAAGTGTGTACGTAGAATTTTTGCTTACAAGCTAGCTGATAAGCTCAACGAAGCGATCGACAACAACAAAACTGAGTTATTTGGGTGTTCAATAGTTCAAGTGCCATTACCATCCAGCGAATATCATCAGAAGTCAAATGTGTTAAAGGGACAGTTCTTCGGAACATATAAGCTGCAATCTCTTGATCATCTTCCATCACCTTTAGAGTAAGTTAACAAGTAACACATCATACACAAAAAAACCTTTCAAAGCTATTATCTATTAGCATCACAAGGAATTTGAATCTGAATGTGTATTCTTACTTGTGTTTGGCGTCCAATGTAACGGTGGATGATATTGCCAACCTGGAAGCATTTCTTGCTACGCACTAGATCCGAGATTGAGCATATATTAGAAAGAATTGACGCAGCCTTTCGGCGATGGCTTTGCATTACTGAGAGTATACTGACTTTGACGCTCTGAAGAAACTTATCAGCAAGATCTCCAGGTTCAGCAACCACAAATACATCATTTTGCCAACTAAATGAAAACAGAGGAGCAAAAGTTAACTAGCTCGAATCGACTTTTTAGACCTGAGGATGGTATGGTGGTAATTGAAAATTTTGGACTAACCTCAGTATTGAACCATTGGAATCATTTTGAAGCGCGAGATGTATGATTCCCACTTGGGGCAAATTCTGTAATTTTTCATGCATCTGTCGCAATGGAAGATAGAGCTGTCTTTGCTGTGGAGGAGATGATGGAGGTGACATAACCATCTTTCCACCGTGACCCCCGTCCAAGCAAAGTGGCGGAACCATGTCAATCCTGTTAAGCTTTTGTGGACCATAATCAGGAGTGAAGAGAAGGGGGCTCGGGGGTAAGCTTCCGCTTATAAGAGGTGAATTAAATGGTGTGGGGAAAGCAGTTCCTGGAGATGGTTTCTGGCATCCAGGAGTAGCAGTAGCATGTAATGAAGATAACTTTATTCCATTATTCGAACAAAATGACTCAAGCGCACGAGCATGATGCTTAACTCTCCCTGAGTCAGGATTATGCTGAGCCTCCACAAGCAAAACATTGCGTCTCCATCCTAGAGAAGGACTGCCCTCCACTGTCCAGTAAGGAAAGAAAAATAATATGTTGTTAATAAACCAACATTTTAAGGATTTTCATAAAACCAAAAAATTTCGAAATAGATACCTCTGCTGTTTGGCAACTTTCCATTCATAAACCGTGGTTTCAAATTCTCACACCATTTCTCGTCGTTTAGGAAGGGGAGTGTTAATCTCTCACATGCGTTTTTAAATACTTGGGAATTGCTTTGTATGTATTCATCAATTGCAGCTTCCAGTTTTCGCCAGACCGCTGGATCAGTTTCATCCAACTCCATTCCACAGCGATCATCAACTGTATAGACCATATTATGATAGATGCCATGGATTAGAAATACAAAATTTGTTAGGTGTTCTTGCATGTTTTAAAATGCTGTGTGTTACCTGGGTTGAACCGAAAATATTGAATCTCTGGCAACAACGGGAGCAATGTGCTTAAAGCTTCTTCAACCCGTTCCACTGAGCAGGCACTCTCAATCAGTACTTGACCAGTATCTAAATAGCGCCATCCTCCTTTCCTTACCTACAAGGGAGTTAGATCAACATTGAAAGATAATTACTTAGCATCACAAGAATCATCCGCTTTTATTCACCTTGTGTATTTCAGTGGTTTTTTCTCATATAAACAAAGAGTTATCACAATTTTACCAAGAGTAATTGCCATTTCGAGCCACATATCCATCAATTAAATTCCACAAGCAAGAGAAAAACGGAAATTACCCTTGTTGGTACAGAGCCAGAGCCAATCGAAACCAA
This sequence comes from Lepidium africanum, assembly GCA_900406405.1. Lineage (NCBI taxonomy): Eukaryota > Viridiplantae > Streptophyta > Magnoliopsida > Brassicales > Brassicaceae > Lepidium > Lepidium africanum. The sequence continues at coordinate 4,531 of OVAX01002575.1, read as the reverse complement.
GCAGTCAATTTTTGTGTCAGGCCAAAGAAGTTGTGCTTCTCTGATGGCGAAGATTGTAGGATTGTTTGCCACTATTGCACCATCTTGCCAGCGGTATGAGTCTACAATGATTGAAAAAAAACAGGAAATTATTAACAATATCAGCGTAAAATACGACAAACTTTAAGGAATAACGATAGAGAAGAGAGAAAGTAGACTCATACCTACTGAAAAATCATCAAGATAGTATGGAGCAGCTGATGATGCTCGTATTGCTTGCCAAACCTGATGCTTACAACTTCCCATAAAAGCACTTTGCTTGTAGTAGCCAGCCTGATCACTGACAGTTGATGAAGTTAATGTACTACCGCCTGAATGATCTGAAAATGCATATGACATTTCCGGTGTTCCAACAGAATACTGCAAATAGAAAAGTGAGCACATAATAAAGAAGTATAGATAGGTGAATAGAAGTTCAAAGCCAATTAAAAGAGAATGAAGAATTAACCCAAAGTAATGTGTTATACCTGGTAGTTTCGGAATATAAATGGCTGCGCAGGCATCACACTAACAAGCGTAGATACAACAAAGACTTTTGGAACATTTTTCACAGCTGATTCTATTAGTAGATCTCCATCTTCATCAGCACACATTTCCTTTAACAGTCTCTCAAACTCGTCTGCACTATGCTGCACGACAGTATAATATAAAACTTGATTCCAAGCCATTTGAGGCCACAAGAGATATTTAGTTTTCTACGAACATATCTTTCACGAAGTCCTAAGTGGACATTTTTAAAGAAAATCTTACTTCTAAAATCCAAGACACTAAATAACATCAGAAACTATAAATCCTTAAAAACGTAACCATAAAGTATAGCTCTTTGATTCCGTTTTCGTTACCGAAGAAATCAAATGTGAATAGAACAAAGTAGCTATAGATACCTTGGATCCATGGATAACAACTCTAAAACTTTGCGAAGAACTTTTATATAGCTGATCCAACTTTTCCCGCCAACTCGCAGCTTCATTGTCCTTTGGGACAGGTTCAGCGAAAACAAGCTTTCCTACAGAATTTCCTCCAAATTAAAGTTCAAAAATAATAAGTCAGTGAAGCTGTAAAGCTCAAAGGGAATTCTACAGACCTAGATTCTTGTAAATTTCTTCGCATTGCTCCAGTGTCATAAGCTTGACACCAAGGGCAATAGCTAGCATTCCGCCTGTTGATGTGCCACATATAAGATCAAATAGTTCATGTATACGCTTGCCACTTCCCTTCTCAATCTCTTTAAGAATCTGCACTGTCGCAAGACCTTTCATTCCACCACCATCCATGGTGAGTATCCGCAGTCCTTGTTTTGGTACTTGCCTGCCTTTTATAGAACGTCGCAAAATTTCATTTTCTCCTGTCAGTAGAAGAAAGATGTTGTATGTCATGCCCAAGTAGAGTTTCAAGCAATAATTGACGATTTGATGCACAAGAAACACACCAAGAATGGCCAAAGCTCGAGCTGCAGCTTTATTGACTCGTGGTTCAGGTGTAACAGTTAACCGCATCAATAACTCCCTCAAACTCTCTGACGTAATCAGAATACGGCGATTTTCCAAACAGAAAGCCAAGTTCCCAACTGCTAATAAGGCTTGTCTTTGAACCTAAGGGAAGGAAAACTCAGTCAAAGAAACCATAGGGTTTTCTTATTAGGAGAGCAAAATTACAGCTATCTTACTTCAGGGTTCTTGTGGGCACACAACGATTTCAAGGATTTCAGCATATCCTTGGTGAGCATCTTTTGAGAAACCGAATCAGATACAAACGCTAAGGTGACCACGACTTGTAAAACAGATATCACTTCATCTGGTGCTGAAGATTTCAGAACAGTTTCAGTTGGCTTCATTATATCACACTTCATCAGCTGCATTGCTACGCCAACATCTCGAGCAAGAGATGATAAAGCAACACAAGCTTGCTCAACCTATAAACCTGTAATTATGGTGATTGTTCCCAAAAAGAGAGTAGATTTTTTTCTAGGCATAGCACAGATCGAAAACCAACATACCACGTGGCGGTTGTCACTAGTTATCATACTAATAAGCTGCCTCACCGCATTTTCATCTTTACTAATAACGGAACGATTTCCTTCATCTTGCATTATCTTCACCAATGTAGATGCTAGCAGAGGATGATGACAGGAAGAAGATCGGAATATAAGGGGAGAGAAGGCACTTAGCTTGTGCCTAGATGCCCCAAAATAGGAAGTGTTTTCTGTCTGGCATCATGAAACTCACCCTTAGATTAAAAACTTAATGATCCAGAGAATAAAAAGTAGCCGAATATTGTGCGATGAGTCTTCTTCTTACCTCTATCTGTACATTTACTGATCTTAGATTCTCATCAGAGACAATTCTGATATTTACAAGAGACAAGTGCCGAAGCTGATGCAAGGGTAGAATTTCTGGAAGGAATTCAAGGGGATTTCCAAAAAGCCGTAGTATTCGTAGCCCAGCCATCGCCCTGCATCTCAGTCAAGTAACAAATTAGCCTCCCAGCTAAATTCAAGAAAATAATACAACAGTAAAAACGAGCGCTTTGCCACAGTGACCTGAAATCAAGAAGAGGCCGGACGAGTTTATTGTGCTCCAACGATAATTCAACAAGACCAACGCACTGTCTTAGTTCCGCTGCACAAGAGAATTAACCATCAGCTGAAAATCCAATCTAATGGCTCCATCATGTTTTTCTTATATACCAGAGTCCATAGAGATGCAATTAACAAGTGCAAGGAATTGCCAGGTTACACTCACCTGGAACAGAAATAAGCATGTTATTGTCAACTCTAAGAATCTTAAGATTTTTCAGCTTCCCTAGCTCAGGTGGCAGAACTGATAGTTTATTGTGCTCAAGGCATAGCTTCTCAAGAAGAGGCAGCTCGGTGACTTCAACTGGCATTACCTACCCAACATTTCCAAACATTAAAAACGGAATACCATAACACAATTTGAACAGTGTTCAACAAAGTTCCAAAGCTATAACATGTCAAACACATAACCCAATTTTGGAAAGCATCTGTAATATTTTTAAGAAATTGTCTTGATAGAATAAGATGAAAAACATCCAAGAAACATAGGACTACGCAGCATAGATCCCTCAGTTGCTAAATTTTAAGATATGACATTTGATTTTCTTCCTTGAATTCAAGAAAAGATTGAAAAACCTACCAATAAACCACAACCAGATAGACTCAACGAGGTCACAGTCTTCCAGTGAACACCACAAGAAGACACAACATCGATATCCGGTGCAGGAATTGCTGCAGGCATCATATCAGACCGCATGAGCCGTGTCAAAACGCCTACACCATCGTACTGCTGACCCGAACCAGCCGCTTTCATTAACGTAACTGCTCGTAATGGCTCCCTCCGTCTCTCAATTCTCATTTCTAATCCAACATTCTCTTCACCAACATCGTCATCTCTATTTGCTTTCAATTCCACCACCACTGTATCATGTGGCGCTGGCAAATTGACCATTAACTGTGACTCCAATCTCAATGCTACCTGTTCCTCCGAATCACCTGCAGTCCAATCCAAATCAATTCGGAACCCTAATTCCGGATCCTCCACCGCGGATGGAGAAGAAAACGACGAAGACATTGAAGTAGGAGATCCGAACGGAGACGCCAACGGTGATTGAATCGGATCATCGTTTAGATCATCCGCTCCGTAACTAAGACTTAGACGAAAAATCTCCGACGATCTCTTCCATCCCAATCCCCACGACATCTCGACGATCTCCGATCACCGCGTGGAGGTGAAATCAAAATCGGAGAACTTCAAATCAAAATTTCGGTAATCGTGGATCGAATTGGATGATTCAGAATTCGAATGTGAGAAGAGAAGCAAAATGTAAATCCGATCAGTGATTGAAGAAGTGATTAGAAGAGAGTAAGCATTCATCTATGCATTCAATAGTCATCTTCTTTCTTCCGTTTCTCATCTCTCGCATGAGGTCTGTACCTGCTAAATGGTTCAGTATAACTCATTCTTCATAACGACGTCGTTGGTAGAATAACACAATACGTCGTCCTATGAGTTTATAACACAATAAGCCGTGGTATAACTCAAATTTGTCGGTTTGAAATATCGAAAATAACATTTCAAACCGATAAATTTGAGCTTATTCTTGAAAGCAAGATAAAATCAAGCTTACGAGTTCTTTAAAAGGAAGATAAGAACTAAATCGAATTTTCAAAAATTGATTTGGTTTTCGAATTTAGAGAAATTTTCGATTTGGATAATCGGAATGTTCAATTGGCTGAGTCAACCCAAACTTTAATGTTTTTTCAAAGTCAACATTAAATTGAAAGCTTAATTAACAAAGTCCAAGTTTCATAGTTTAATCAGCCAGATTTTATAAGTTGCATGTTTAATTGACAATTTTCCAATTTATAATTACATGAAAGAAATAGACAAAGACACACTTTTACATATTAACTTTAAAGCTTAACAATTCAAATAAAAACATAAATTACACTTAAATAGAAGATCTATAAACA